>PISX010027357.1:0-23090 GCA_004024625.1 Mellivora capensis | reverse complement strand
ATACCTATATATATATATAGATAGATATAGATATACCTATATATCTCAGTCAAAAGTCAAAAGATATACCTATATATATAGGTATATCTATATCTATATCTATAAGATATAGATATATATTGATTTGAAGGGACACATACAACCAGGTGTTTATAGCAGCTTTATCAACTATAGCCAAATTGTGGAAAGAGTCTAAATGCCCAACAATTAATGAATTGATAAAGATGTCACATATACATACAATGGGATATTACTCAGCCATCAAAAGGGATGGGGTTTTTTTTTTGGTCTTTTGCGAAAGGAGTGGATGGAGCTCCATTGTATTATGCCAAGTGAAATAAGTCACTCAGAGAAAGAAAATACTATATCTGAAATTGAGTAAGCAAAACAGATGAATATAGGGGGTCGAACACAAACAAAAAAAGACAGAGGGTTGCTCAAAGGGAGGTAGGTGCAGGGGATTCAAGAGTTCACTTGTTTTAATGAGCACTGAGATTTACATGCAAGTTATAAAATCAAATTCTACCCCAGAAACTAATCTTACACATGATTTTAACTAACTAGAATTTAAATAATAACCTGAAACATAAAAAGGAATAATTTATAATGTATAAAATTCTAAGTCAGTTTTTTTTTAAATTTCAATACTTATTTAATTCTACTTTCTTCTTCTTTACAGTGTTCTTGAGAAAAGTCAAAAGTAATACCTTAAGGTGTCTTTAATTTGTTTTTGTCTGGTTGTTTTCAAGGATCCTTTCTTTATCCCTCAATGTTTGCAGTTGGAAAATCGTGTCCCTAAATGTAACTATTTCAGTATTTATTCTCCTGATATCTTCTGCGGTTCTTGGATCTGTTACTTGAAAACGTTAATTTAGAAAATTCTCTCTCATATTTTTAAAGTATTTATTGTATCTCTTTTCTCTTTCTCATAGTCTCATATTCCCATTATGCTAATGTTCCTTTTTTGTAGTTGCCACACAGCCCTTGGATTTTCTGCTCTGTTTTTAAAGTCTGTCTTGTTTGCTTTTCATTTTTGACAATTCCTATAGTATATTATCTAGCTTAGAGATTCTTTTCTCAGGTGGTTCCAGTCTGCTAATAAGACCATTAAAAATATTTTTTTTTCTGTAAAGTGTTTTTGATCTGTAACATTTTTTTCTTAGCATTTATATCTGTCTGATTACATAACTCATTTTTTTCATTATATCTACTTCATATATTACATCTCATTGACTATTAATTATAATCGTTTTGAATTTCATGATCTAATAAGTGTAACATCCTTGGATGTCTGGTTCTGATGGTTATTCTGTGTCTTCATTTTTTTAATAACTTTTTTTTTGTTTATAGCTGGAGATACTATCCTGGGTAAAAAGGTTTGACGTACATAGGTCTTTAAAAATGTGGTGACTGGAATGCCTGGGTGGCTCAGTAGGTTAAAGCCTCAGCCTCTGGTTCAGGTCATGATCCCAGGGTCCTGGGATTGAGTCCCACATCGGGCTCTCTGCTCAGCAGGGAGCCTGCTTCCCCCCTCTCTCTCTGTCTGCCTCTCTGCCTACTTGTAATCTCTCTCTCTTTCAAATAAGTAAATACATAAAAATCGTTAAAAATAAATAAATAAGCATGGAGCACTGGGTGTGGTGTAAAACTATGAATTCTGTTATGCTGAAAAGAAATAAAAAAATTAAAAAAAACAAAAAAAGAAAAAAGAAAAATAAATAAATAAATAAATAAGAATGTGGTGAGAAGGTGTTAGTGGAAGGAATGCATTCTATAGTGCTATGACTATATCTCGGTCTTTTGGAGCATCTATTTCTCTGGGCTGTGAGCCTCACAAGTGTTTTTCTTCTTTTTCCTTTATTTTTTCTCACCTAATGTATTTTTTTAAATGGCTGGAATGGGCTGGATTTGACTATTTCCTGTTTCTCACATTGATGCTTAGACTGGTCTGTAGTTGGATATTTCTCTTTTCCAACTAGAGATGACTGCTGCTTGTTATTTCCATTCCTCTAGTGTGTTATACTCTGATAAGACCCCAGCAGTTTACTTTAGGTTAACTGGTTTCTTCTGAGGGAAGGCCTTGTTAAGAACTACAGAATGCTGTCATATATTAAAATGTTTCATTTTCCTCTCTTTTTGTCAGAAGAGTGAAAGGATTAGTCAAGTTCCTTGAGGTAAAACTCACAAAAGTTTGAAGGCCTCACATGTGACAGGAGACTCCTGGTGTTTTTATCTCAAACTTTTTACATAGAGTTCCTGGAATCTAATTGATTACAGTCCAGATTCTCCTAGTCCAGCACTGATTCCCATAGTAGTTTCTTCTTGTAAATCTCTGTTCAGTTAAGCTATGACTCCCAATATGTGTCTGTCTCTTCATTCTTGGTGCAAGGCTTTGTGCTGTGTTGTATATCTTTTTCATATCCAAGACGGGGTTGTTAATTTTTCAGTGTGCTCACCTTTTTACTTGATAGGATGGATTGAAGGCTTCCAAGCTACTTACCTGTGGAATCAGAAACCAGAAGTCAGAATTATTTAATTTGTAGTAGAAAGCTATATCTTCTGTCATTTAAAAAAATTATCTTGTTTCTTTATACTTAAGTGTGCTTTTATATTCAACATATATTCATATTTCGCATTTTGTCCAATATTATAATACCTTTTAATTAAAATATTTGGAACATATACACCTAATGTAATTACTTTATGTGGTCAATTTTAAGTCTACCTCCTTGTTTTTGTTTCTTCTTTGGCTTTGTTATTTATGGCCTTTTACAGTGGGTTGGTACCCATCCATGACCTGAAAGTAGTGGAGCAGAGATTGCACATGAGCCCACAACAGCTCAAACTCCCAAAGTCACAAAATGCAGAGATTCACACAGGTCCCAGGAATTCCCCCCAGGAGAACTGTAATGAGTGCCAACCATGGGAGTCTGTGAAGGTTGGTACACACAAAAGTGGAGATAGTTTGATTCAGATAGTTTATTGAAATTGGGTCCATGATCTTGTGGCTCCAGACCAGAGATCAAGTCACAGCCATGACTTTTTGCTCTGGCCCTCTGAAGAAGCACGGAAAGTCACCAGGGAACAAAAGCCCACATATAGGGCCAGCTTACATTAAGCCCATCCTCCAGACAAAGGGTGGGACAGCCCTCCTCAGGCAAAGATACTTGAAAAGCAGCACAAAAGACCCCTCTCCCAGAAGACAGCCTGGAAGAACAGGTGAATGACAAGCTTAAGGATCACACAAAACTGTAAAACTCCAGAGACAGGGTAAAACATATTCAGGTATTTCCTTACCTGGTTGATATTTTTGACTCTGTTCTTTCACTTACCCATCTTTCACTTGGCCGAGTGTCTAAGAGGAACTCACAACAAAGAAGAGAGACAGAGGTAATGTTCATGAACAGAAATAATCAATATAGATATGAGTAGGATGTCAGATATGGCATATTGGATAGGAAAAACAGCTAATATCTAGGCTTGAAGAAAGCATACATTACAATACTGAGTCCATGATGGCAGAAATGAGATCTAATCAGGCTGAATGTAAAACTGCTATGAATCAGATGCAGTCCAAAATTAATGTTCTAACAGCTAGAGTCAATGAAGCAGAAGAGATAATGTGTGACCTAGAGGGGAAGCTTATGGAAATTAAACAAGTTTAGGAAAAGAGGAAAGAATAAAGGCTTAGAGAATTTAATGATGTCTTGGAATAAATGAATGTCCTTATTATTGAGATCCCAGTGGGTGTGGAAGGAGAGAGAGGATTAGAAGGTGTATTTGAGCAAATCATGGCTAAGAACATCCTCTATTCTGGGGAGAGAAACAAGCCTCCATTTCCAAGAGGCAGAGAAGCCAGTTCTCCAAATCAATAAAATAGATCAACATCCCAAAATATAATATTGAACCTTGCAAATCTTAGAGCCAAAGAAACTATCCTGAGGGGAGCTAGGGAGAGGACATTCCTTACATGAGGAGAGAGGAACATCAGAATAACAACAGACCTATCCAAAGGAACATGGCCAGCCAGAAAGGGCTGGCAAGATATATTCAAGGTATTAAAAGAGAAGAGCATTTAGAATTTCCTTCAAGGCTATCATTCAGAAGGAACAGTGAGATAAAGAGCTTCCAGGACAGACAGAAAATGAAAGACTATGTGACTACCAAGCCAGTCCTCCAAGGAATATTAAGGGGGATACTTTACATTAAAAAGAGACCTTAAGAGTAACATAGACCAGAAAATAGTAGATAATCTATAGAAACAGGGACTTTATAGGCAATATATTGGCACTAAATTAATATCTTTTGATGATTACTCTGAGTATAAATGGGGTGAGTATTCCAAAAAAAAGACACAGATTTTATCAGATTGGACAAAAAAAGCAAGAGCCATCCATATGCTATCTACAGGAGAATCATTTTATAACTAAAGACACCTCCATGTGAGAGGTGGAGAACTATTTACCACACTAATGGCCTTCAAAAGAAAGCAGTGGTAGCAATCCTCATATGAGACAAATTAGACTTTAAGACAAATATGATAGTAGGATATGTAGGGGGGGCACTATAACATACTTACAGGGTCAATCCTACAAGAAGATCTAACATTTGTAAATACCTATGTCCCCAACGTGGAAGCAGCCAATTATATATACCAACTAGAAATGAAAGTAAAGAAACATATTGATAATAATACACTGATAGCAAGGGACTTTAATAACCCACTTGCAGCAATGGACAGAGGAACTAAGCAGAAGATCAACAAAGAAACAATGACTTTGTATGACACACTGGACCAGATGGACTTTTCAGGAATATATACAGAACATTCCATCCTAAATCAACCCAATACTCATTCTTCTTGAGCACACATGGGGTTTTCTCCAGAATAGAGCATGTAGTGGGTTACAAATCAGGTTTCTACCCATACCAAAAGATTGAGATTATTCCTTGCATATTTTCAGGACACATTAATTTGAACCTGGAATGCAACCATAAGGAAAAATTTGAAAGGAACGCAAACACTTGGAGTTTAAAGAGCATCCTACAAACAATGAATGGGTCAACCAGGAGATTAAAGAACTTAAACTATTCATGCAAGCCAATAAATATGAAAACACATCAGTTCAAAACCTATGGGATACCCCTAAAGGCAGTCCTAAGGGGAGAAAACTGCCACCCAAGCCTCTCTCAAAAATTTAGAAAAATACCTAAATGCACAACCTAACCTTACACCTAAAGCACCTGGAAAAAGAACATGAAATAAAGCCTATATCAATTAGGAGAAGACAAATAATAAATACTAGAGAAATGATCAAAGAAATAGAAACCAGAACAGCAGAACAGATTAACAACACTAGAAACTGGGTCCTTGAAAGAATTAATAAGACCAAAAGACCTCTGACGAGAGTTATCCAAATTAAAAGAGAAGCAACCAAAATTGATAAAATCATGAATGAAAGGGGAGAGGTCATGACAAATACCAAGGAAATACAGAAAACTGATAGAATTTATTATGAATAAGTATGTGCCAACAAATAAGGCAATGTGGAAGAAATGAATTTATTCCTGGAAATTTATAAACAGCCAAGACCGACACAGGAAGAAATATAAATCTGAACACGCCCATGCCAGCAAGGAAGTTAAAGCAGTAATCAAAAACCTCCCCAAAAAACAAGAATCTAGGGCCAGCTTCCTTCCAAGAGAAATTCTAGCAAACATTTAAAAACGAAATAATACCTATTCTACTGAAGCTGTTTCAAAAAAATACAAGTGGAAGGAAAACTTCCAAACTCTTTCTATGAGGCCAGCATTACCTTGATCCTTAACCAAAGACCCCATTGAAAAGGAAAATTACAGGCCAATATCCCTGATGAACATGGATGCCAAAATACTCACCAAGACACTAGCCAAGAGGATCCAGCAGTACGTTAAAAGGATTATTCACGATGACCAGGTGGGATTTATTCTTGGGATTCAAGGATTATTCAAAATTCACAAATCTATCAGCATGATAGAGCATATTAATAAAAGAAACACAGAACATATGATCCTCTCCATCTTTTGCAGAAAAGGAATTTGACAAAATACAATATCCTTTCTCCTGAAAACTCTTCAAAATATAGGGATAGAGGGAGTATTCCTCTATATCATAAAAAAATCTATAAAAAGTCCACAGTGAAAATCATTCTCAATGTGGAAAAACTAAGAGCTTTTCCCTTAAGGTCAGGAACATGATAGGGATGTCCATTATCAGCACTATTCTTCAAGATAAAACTATCAGTCCTAACCTCATCCATCATACAACAAAAAGAAATTAAAAGAAAAATCAAATTGACAAAGAAAAAGTTAAACTCTATCTCTTCACAGATGACATGACACTTTATGTGGAACACCCAAAAGACCACCTCAAAATTGCTAGAACTCATACAACAATCCAGCAATATGGCGGGATATAAAATCAATGCACAGAAACCAGTTGCATTGTTATACAATACCAATGTTACTGAAGAAAAATAAGTTAAGGAATTGATCCTGTTTGTAATTGCACCAAAACCATAACATAACTAGGAGTAAACCTTACCAATGAGGTAAACAATCTATATTCTGGAAAGGACACAGCATTTATGAACAAATTGAGGCAGACACAAAGAAATGGAAAAGCATTTCATGTTTATGGAACAGAAGAATAAGCATTATTAAAATGTCTTTCCTCCTCACAGCAACTAAAAATTTAATTCAATCTCTATCAAAATACTGTGGACATTTTTCACAGAGCTAGAATTTGTATGGAAGCAAAAAGATCCTAATTCACCAGGGAATGTCAGAAAAGAAAACCAAAGCTGGTGGTCATAATGCCTGACTTCAAGCTATATTACGGAGATAATGCCTGACTTCAAGCTATATTACAGAGCTTTGATCATAGACAGCATGCTAATGGAACAAAAATAGATCAATGGAAAAGAATAGACTGTACAGAAATGGACCCTGAACTCTAGGGTCAATTAATCTTTGACAGAGGAAGAAAGACTATCCAAAGGAAAAAAAGACTCTTCAATAAATTGTGCTGTGACAGTTGGACAGCCACATGCAGAAGAATGAAACTGGATCATTCTCTCACACCATACACAAAGATAAACTCAAAATGGATGAATGACATAAATGTTAGGCAGGAATCCTTCAAAATCCTAGAAGAGAAGAAGAGAAGTAACCTCTTCAATCTTGGCTGCAGCAACTTCTTGCAAGACTCATTTCTAAAGACAAGGGGAAAAAAAACCAAAAATGAACTATTGAGGCATCATCAAGATAAAAATCTTCTGCAGAGCAAAGGAAACAGCAAAACTAAAAGACAACCAACAGTATGGGAAAATATGTTTGCAAGTGACATAGCAGATAAAAGGTTGGTATCCACATTCTATGAAGACCTTCTCAATATCAACACCCAAAAAAACAAACAATCCAGTAACAAAAATGGGCAGAAAACACGGACAAACACTACTCCAAAGAAGACATAAAAATGGCCAACAAACACATAAAAAAATGCTCCATATCACTTGCTATCAGGGAAATACAAATCAAAACCACAATGATATACTAAAATATACCAGTTAGAATGGCTAAAATTAACAGGACAGGAAATGGAAAATGATGGCAAGGATTCAGAGGAAGGGGAACCCTCTTATACTCTTCGTGGGAATGCAAGCTGGTACAACCACTCTGGAAAACAGTATGGAGTTTCCTTAGGATGCTAAAAATAGAACTACCCTCTAACCCAGCAATTACATAACTGAATATTTGCCCCAAAGATACAGATGTAGTGAAAGAAGGGACATATGCACCCCAATGTTCATAGCAACAATGTCCACAGTAACCAAACTATGGAAGGAGCCAAGATATCCTTCAACAGATGAATGGGTAAATAGTATGTGGTTTGTATATAAAATGGAATATTACTCAGCCATCAGTTAGATGAATACGTATAATTTACATCAATATGAAGGATATTATGCTAAGTGGAGGATAGTATGCTAAGTGATATAAGTCAAGCAGAGAAAGACAATTATCATATAGTTTCACTAATATGTAGAATATAAAGGATAGTGCAGAGGACAATGGGGGAAGGGAGGGAAAAACTGAATGGGAAGAAATCAGAGAAGGAGACTAACTAACAATGAGAGACTCTTGACTCAGGAAACAGATTTACAGATAGGGTGGTGGGTGGGGGTTGGAGTAACTTGGTGATGGACATTAAGGAGTGTACGTGATGTGAGGAGCACTGGGTGTTATATGCGACAAATATATAATTGGGCATTATTTCAAAGCCTATTGATGTACTATATGTTGGATAATTGAATTTAAATTAAAAAAAAAGACTAAAATAGGGGCAGAAGTCATGAATGATGTTTCCCTACAGAAGATATCCAGATGGCGACCAGACACATGAAAAGATGCTCAACATCACTCATCATCAAGGGAAAGTAACTGAAAACTTCAATGTGATATCACCTGACACCTGTCAGAATGACAAAAATGAAAAACAAAAGAAACAAGAAGGGTTGGTGAGGATCATGAGATAGTTGAACCCTCTTGCTCTATTGGAGCAAGATGGAAATGCAAATTGGTGCAGCTACTGTGGAAAACAGCATGGAAGTTCCTCAAAGTTAAAATAGAATTACCCTTCAACCCAGTAATAGCTCTACTGGGATTTACCTCAAAAGGCAGAAACATTAACTGAGAGGTGTACATGCACCTCCCCAATGTTTATAGCAAAATTATTTACATAGATAAATTATAGAAACAACCCAAGTGTCAATTAATTGATGAAGAGATAAAGAAGAGTTACAATGGGATAATGGTTGGTCATAAAAAAAATTAAATCTTTGGGAGGCTCAATGAGTCAGGTCATGATCTCAGTGTTCTGGGACTGAGGCCCCTGTCAGACCCCCAGTCAGTAGGAAACTTGCTCCCCCACCCCCGGATCCTCTCCCCATTCTCATGGTATCTGTCTCTCAAATAAATAAATTCTTTAAAACATAATGAAATTTTGCCATTTAAATGACATGGGTGTAGCTAGAGAATAATATTTAGTGAAATAAGGCAGTCAGATAAAGACAAATACAATGTGGTTTCACTCATATATGGAATTTAAGAAACAAAACAAATGAGAAGAGAGAGAGATAACCAAGAAACAGACTCTTAACTACAGAGAAAATGCTGATGGTTGCCAGAGGGGATGTCGGTGAGGGGATAGTGAAATAAGTGAAATGGCTTAAGGAGTGCACTTGTAATGATCACAGGATGATGTATGGAACTATTGAATCACTAGATTTTACACCTGAAACTAATTTAGCACTGTATGTTAGTTATACTGGAATTAAGAAAAAATAGTATGTTACTAGCATAAGATATAACCACAGACCAATGGAACAGGATAGAAAACCCAGAAATACAGCATTGCCTATATGGTTAATTTATCTATGAAAAATAAGTGAGACTATACAATTAGGAAAAGGTAGTCTCTTCAATAAATGGTGCTGGGAAAACTAAAAGCAATGAGAAAAGGAATGAAATTGGGCCACTTTCTCACACCACACACACACACACACACACACACACACATTAAAATAGATTAAAGACCTAAATATGAAACCTGAAACCATAAAACTTCTAAAACATATACAAGTATTTCTTGCACCAGCATTAGCATCATATTTATAAGCATGTTTCCTCACTCAAGGGAAAGAAAAGAAAAGAAAAATAAACTACCGGGATTACATTAAAAAAAAAAAAAAAAAAGCTTTTGCATAGTGGATGAAACCAAAATTTACACAGCACAAGAAAACCAAAACACAAACTACTTCATGAGAGAAAATATTTGTACATAATATATCTTTTAAGTTCCTATCTGAAATATATAATTAACTTACACAGCTCAACACCATAAAAAACAAAGACTCCAATGAAATTATGGGCATTAAATTTGAATAGACATTTTCCCACAGATATGCAGGTAACCAATATACATGACTCAACATCACTTATCGTCAGGAAGATTTAAATAGAAATAAAATGAGATCATCACCTCACACTAAGTGCTGGCGACGATATAGGGGATAAAAGAAAACTTGTGCATGGCTGGTAAATTGGTGTACCCATTGTGTACCATTGCACTGTGGTGCAACATAATGGAGTTTCCTCAGGAATTTAAAAATACAAATACAATGTTATGCAGTAATTCCACTACTGGGTATTTATCCAAGGAGAATGAAAGCACCCATTCAGAAAGTTAGGGTCTCTTTTATATTTATCACAGAATTGTTTACAATAGATAAGATAGGGAAGCAACCCAAGTGTCCATGAAAGAATGTATATCACATAAAAAAAAAACCCTGAGATCTTGTCTTTTGCAAAAACATGGATTAACATAGAAGGTATTATATTTACTGATATAAGTCAGACACAGACAAATGCCATGTATTCATTATATCTGGAGTCTAAAAAACAAAGCATGAACAAACAAGAAAACAGAAACAGACTCATAGATACAGGGAACAAACCAGTAATTGTCAGAGGAAAAACAATGAGGAGATACGCAAAATAAATAAAGAAACTTAAGAGATACAAACTTCCAGTTGTAAAATATATAAGCCAAAGAGACAAAGAGTAGAGCACATGGAATGTGCATAATAATACTGTAAAATATTTTAATTATTATAATTATTATTGTTATTTTATATATAACAACATACATATGTTATAATAATAACATTATGGTGGGAGATGGTTTATGTTGAGCATTGAGTAACGTGTAGAATTGTTGAATCACTATGTCATACATCTGAAACTAATATAGCATTGCATGCTAACTATAATTCAATAATAACAAATAAAAATAGATAAAATTAAGTTTACATTAGAAAACCAAATATACAACACGTAAAAGGAAGTCAAATAACTGGTGTTGCGGAAAACTGGAAAGTTACAAACAAAATGATAAAACTGGACCACTATTTTACATTATATAGAAAAATAAATTCAAAATAGATTAAAAACTGGAATGTAAAAACTAAAATTATAAATGTCCCATAGAAAACATAGGGTGTAAGCTCTATTGTCTTAACAATATTATTTTTATACCAATCACCTCAGGCAATGGCAGCAAAAGCTAAAACAAAAAAGTGGCATTGCATCAAACTAAGCTTTTGTGTAATAAAATAAATCACCAACAGTGGAATTCTACCAAACATTTAAAGAAAAATTAATAAATTTTCTTCTGAAGCTGTTTCAAAGTATAGAAATGTAAAGAAAACTTCTAATCTTGTCCAATAAGGCTAGCATTACCTTGATCCAAAAACCAGAGAAAGACCCCACCTAAAAGGAGAATTACAAGCTAATATTTTTGATGAACATGGATGCAAAAATCCTCACTTAGATATTAGCTAATATGATCCAAAGGTACATTAAAAGGATTATTTACCATAACAAAGTGGGCTTTATTCCTGAGCTGCAAGGATGGCTCAACAACTGCAAGTGAATTAGTGTGATGCACCACATTAACAAAAGAAAGTACAAGAACTATATTATCCTCTCAATAGATGAAAAAAAATTTGACAAAATATTTTACAAGTAAAAAAAAAACTAGATGATAGAAAAACTCACGATTTTATATTGGTTTACCCATTAAATTTAGTCACAAAATGGGGCATTCCTCACCTTAATTGTTACATCTTTTTTCTCCCAAATATAGGTCATGAAAAAGATATTTTATATCATATCCAAAAGGGAGCAATATGATTATCATGTAATCATGTTTGAGGATATTGAATCATAGCTAGACACTCATTTTAGATTCCATCTTTTAAAAATCTGTCTTTTTCAATTAAAGGTGACAATTCTCTCTCTCTCTCTACATTTTTTAATTTTTTGAATTAACATGAGCATAAGAAATAATTAAGCAAAATATGTCTAAGATAGTAGAAGTATGATATATATAAATATACATTTATATTCAAATTGTTGGGATTTTTTTTAAAACTCCAAATTGCCATATGAGAAATAAAAGTTACTAGACTTACCACAATTAAAAAGTAAAGAGATCCGTAAGGACTGGCAACACAGAAATGCTGATTATGATAGTGGTGTTATCTTTTCGAAGAAGCCCTCCTTGACTTCACTCTTAGACTTAATATTTGAACTATATTTGAATTTTCATTGTACTATACACATACATTATCATATCTTACTGATAATGTCTGTCTAATAATGATTTACTGTTCTTGCACTCCTTGATAAGAATTCATTTTACTTTGTATTCCATCAGTTTAATCCAGGACTTGGAAATTTATATGTATTTGATTAATTTTAAATAAATAAGTAAATTCTTAAATGTTATAGATAGATAGATAGATAGATAGATATCTGTAGATATTGATATTGATATAGATCTAGAGGTATCAATATTGATATCTATATCTATATATATATATATATTTAGTTTCTATGTTTGTTTTTTTATTCTTCTACTGAAAGAGACTTTTTATAATTAAATCTCCTCTTCTCTAGGAGACGTAGACTTTGATGTACTGGTGCTTTAACAAATTTGAATAATTCTGTTCTTACTGTGATTATCTCCATTTATAAATCTTGAGGTATTATTACATGGATGCATTTTTTCTGACTGTACTGTGATTTCCTTAAAGTGAAATCTTGATTCCATTCATTACTGTTTCTTACCAAATACAGTGTCTGGCAGATGTCAAATAAATTTACATTGAATTAGAAGCATAGAGAAATATTATGGAGGTATATTTTCTTTCTTACATTTTTATTTTCCTCAACTCTTTCTATTCAGATTAAATTTTTCTATGTGGGTCTAATGAAGATACAGAGGTAGGTGGCATAGGTTTCCCATTGTATCTAGGAGGTAATCTGTGGCAGCATTGTATATTCAAGCTATTGGCAAGGGTGAGTACATTCTCCTGGAAGCTCACAAAGAAGAGATTGTCAGACTAACAGACATTTGGAAATAAAAAATAAAATTGTATACTTATGAGAATATGTAAAGTATTATACACCAAAGTGTTTTTGAAATATTTATTTTCTAATGAGCATACAAGGTGAAAATTCAATAAAAATATGTCAATATTTTACTCATACAGACCCTCATAGCATGACCTCTTGTCAAGCAAACTACAAATGACTCTCAGAATATAAAAATAGTTTTTTTGTGGGGGGGCATAAAACAAATGCAATTAAATTAGTTATGTTTATTTCATACTTAGGTTATTAAAAAATCTAAGCTGAATTCTCTTGGCATAAGACACAGTGTTCCTTCTGATGATAGCTTTATATTTGTATTTTTAAAATAAATGTATATTGAAGATATTGAAGACAATTTATTATTTTTTATTTTTTTAAGAAATACACATTTTTAAAATTTCTCTTCAGCGTAACAGAATTCATAGTTTTTGCACCACATCCAGTGCTCCATGCAATGTGTGCCCTCCATAATACCCACCACATGGCTCCCCCAACCTCCCACCCCCCGCCCCTTCAAAACCCTCAGGTTGTTTTTCAGACTCTATAGTCTCTCATGGTTCATCTCCCCCTCCAATTTCCCTCAACTCCCTTCTCCTCTCCATCTCCCCATATCCTCTGTGTTATTTGTTAAGCTCTGCAAATAAGTGAAACCATATGATAATTGACTCTCTCTGCTTGACTTATTTCACTCAGCATAATCTCTTCCAGTCCCATCCATGTTGCTACAAAAGTTGAGTATTCATCCTTTCTGATGGAGGCATAATACTCCATAGTGTATATGGACCACATCATTATTTATTTTTTTAAGATTTTATTTATTTCACACAGAGAGACACAGCGAGAGAGAGAGCACAAGCAGGGGGAGTGGGAGAGGGAGAAGCAGGCTTCTCACGGAGCAGGGAGCCAGATGCAGGCCTTGAACCAAGGACCCTGGGATCATGACCTGAGCTGAAGGCAGATGCTTAATGACTGAGCCACCCATGTGTCCCGTACTTTTTAAACATAATGTTGTGAACTAATTCTGAAATTGATGGCTCCAGAGTTGTCTTTCTACAATCCACTTTTAAGAAGTGCACACACTTGGTCTGATCTTTCCCCAAAGAAGACCCACATATTAGTGTGCTAATCCCAGTGATATGCTCACAAATAATCATCACTATGAGTCATGGATGTTAGTCTCAGTAAGGTCTTATGTGTTCCCTGTACCCTCCAGGCCTATCTCTATGATTTTTGGAAACCTGGGGGAGAGAGAGTTGTATATCTTATACACATCTATAAGTGGCAAAGATCCTTACACAACATCAAAAAATGCCTAGGGAGTTTTCAATGTTACAAATGTAGTCAATGTCTGGTGAGAGACATTTTACAATTTCTTATTCTCTGCAGAGTAGGATTAATGCTATGCTGATCTTATATTCTTCTCTAAATTTCAGGCATTGCCTAATAATTTATATTAAAGGCATTGCATCTTCAGCACAATCTCCAGACAAACTCGGAAGATATGCACCTTTCTGTTTAGGAAAAAAAATATTATATTGACTAAGAATATTCCCTTCCTGGCATCAAAATCCACCTGATCCATAAGTGACATGAAGTAATCGATATGAATTTTTAGTAATTTTACTAAATTTGCCAACCTTGCCTCATGGAAAGAAAAAAGAAAAAGAAAAAGGAAAAAAACTAGGGCTCCTTCTGCTCTCCAGGCAGTCCATAAGTATTCATAAATTTGAAGTTTTTAACTACTTCTATCTCTATTTGTATATACTATAAATAAATCCGTGGTATTCACTGAGCGAAATGAAACATCCACCTGTATGGAATGCTGAAGTACTTGAATATTTCTCTTAAATAATTATTTTGTTACAATCAAATGCATAATGCTGTTTCTGGTCTGTATGATGCACCTTGACCCTGAAGTTTGGATTATCAGAAAGGCTAATGGAAACTCGATGACTATAGTATTTTCATGTTTGGGGGTTTATATTTTTAAGTTTTGTGATTTTTCCTAATAATATTCACTCAAGTTTTAAGAACCATAGATGTAGCAGTAAGTAAGATTGACAGAGGTTCCTGCTCCCATATTACCTCTATATCCCCACAGGAGAGAAAGGAAATACAAACGCGTACTGTATGGATGGTGGTAAGTACTCTGGAGAAAGACAACACAAGGAAGGGAATGGGGTTAATGGTCTGGCGTGGATTATATATATATTTTAAAGATTTTATTTATTCACTTGACAGAGAGAGAGATCACAAGTAGGCAGAGAGGCAGGCAGAGAGAGAGGGGGAAGCAGGCTCCCTGCCATGCAGAGAGCCCGATGCAGGACTTGATCCCAGGACCCTCGGATCATGACCTGAGCCGAAGGCAGCAGCTTTAACCCACTGAGCCACCCAGGCGCCCTGGCGTGGATTATATTAAGGACAGAGCACTCTTCCAAACATTATTTGAGAGCAACACACTGTAGACACATTTCAGTTTCCTGAAAGTCTTAGGTGACACTCTTTGGGAGTCCAAAATATTGAATATAAATGCTAACCCTGCATCTCTACCTGATTTTGTATTTATTTATGTGTTTGTGTTTTGAATATAATTAATAGTATTTTATGCAGATCATTCATATCTTACCCTAATAGTCTAGCTTAATGACTGCCACATTATCTACACTCAATAAAATGTTTCCTGAAAGAAAAAAATAATAAATGAATACATCTATTAGTCATTGCTAAGAGAAGACACCAAATGCGTATAAAGGAATTTCATGGAGTTTGGCTAAATTCTACTAGCAAAATCTTCCAAGGAATTATAATTACTGGAGTGACAATATCATATTTCCAGTTTAGAACATCTTAACGAATTAATACATAATAACGTTTTGATAATTAAGAAATTGTGAAAGACATGGTGCCTGAATGGCTTAGTCCATAGAGGCTGCAACTCTTGATCTACAGGTTGTGAGTTCAAGCCTCTTGTTTGGGGAGAGATTACTTAAAACTAAATAAAATAAATTATGAAAGGCACGAGCTAAGCCAATAATAATAAGGGTTAAATAAATTGAAACAATTCTGGAAGTTGTTAAAAAGCTATTTAAGGATAATTGGATGTGGGGGGACATAAAATAAAATGACTTATAAATGATGAAAAGATTCAGGAAGCTATCCTGTACATAAGCTTAGATACAGACCTTTCTTTAAAAAAAATATTCAGCCACCAGAAAGGATGAAAACCCATATTTTCATCAACGTGGATGGGCCTGGAGATTAAGTGAAATAAGTCAAACAGAGAAAGACAATTATCACATGGCTTCACTTATTTGTGGAACATAAGGAATCGCATGAGGAACACTAGGAGAAGGGGAAAATGAAGAGGGAGAAATTGGAGTGGGAGACAAACCATGAGAGACTATGGACTCCAGGAAACAAATGTAGAGTTTTAGAAGGGAAGAGGGGTTGGGGGAATGGGTGAGCCTGGTGATGGGTATTAAGGAGGGCACGGATTGCATGGAGCACTGGGTGTTATATGCGAACAATAAATCATGGAACACTACATCAAAAACTAGTGATGTACTCTATGGTGACTAACATAACAGGGATATAATATATATATATATATATATATATATATATATATATATATATATATATATCTATATCAAATTGTATAAATATTTTTTTTCTTCTCCGAGATTTTACTTACCACCAAACCTAATTTAAAGGGTTGTGATAGGGACGCCTGGGTGGCTCAGTTGGTTAAGTGGCTGCCTTCGGCTCAGATCATGATCCCAGAATCCTGGGATCGAGCCCACATCGGGATCCTTGCTCAGCAGGGAGCCTGCTTCTCCCTCTGCCTCTGCCTGCCACTCTGCCTGTGCTCGCTCACTCTCTTTCTCTGACAAATAAATAAATAAAATCTTTAATATATATATATATATATATATATATATATATATATATATATATATATATAAAGGGTTGTGATACAGGGACTCTAGGTAAAGGTACGTGGACTTACTTTGGTAAAGAGATTAAGGTTTTTTTTAGTAATTTTAAATGATTTTATTGATCATATAATAAGTGTCTGTCAAATAGATACATTTTTAAAAATAGATTATCTTAAAAGACAGTATATTGTGGGATAAATGACATCAGAAAATACTGTACATTTTTAATATACAAAACTTATGGATTGTACACACCTGTGAAACAATAATCACAGTAAAATTCATTTACTATCCATCATATCCCCAAATTTCCAACATCTTATTTTTTTTAATTTAAATTCAATTAGTCAACATATATAACATAATTAGATCAGATGTAGGGTTCAGTAATTCATCAGTTACATATAACAGCTAGTGTTCATCACATAACGTGCCCTCCTTAATGCCCATCACACTGTTACCCCATTTCCCCACCCACCTCCCCTCCAGAAATCCTGTTTCTTTCCCATACACATGGCTTGTCTCCCTCTCTTATTTTTTTCCATTCCATTTTCCCCTTCCTTCCCCTAAGATAGTCTGCACTGTTTCTTATATTTCCAATATGAGCTAAACCATATAATTGTCTTTTTTTTTGGACTGACTTATTTCAGTTAGCATAGTACCCTCAAGTTCCATCCATGTTGATGTAAAGGGTAAGTATTCATCATTTCTGATGCCTGAGTAATATTCCATTGTATATATGAACCTCATCTTCTTTATCCATTCTTCTGTAAAAGGACATCTCAGCTCCTTCCACAAGTTGGCTACTGTGAACATTGCTGCTATGAACACTTAGGTGCAGGTGCCTCTTAGGTTTGCTACATTTGTATTTTTGGCATAAATACCTAGTAGTGCAATTTCTGGGTCATAGGGTAGCTTTATTTTCAACTTCTTGAGGAACCTTCATATTGTTTTCCAGACCAGCTGTACCAGCTCACATTTCCAACAACAGTGTAAGAGGGTCTCTTTTCTTCCACATCCTTGCCAATATTTGCTGTTTCTTGACTTGTTAATTGTAGTCATTCTGTCTGGTGTGAAGTGTGTACTTTTTTTTTAGTTAAAAGACTTAAAATACAGAGTGCCTGGGAGGCACAGTGGGTTAAAGCCTCTGCCTTCACTCAGGTCATGATCCCGGGGTCCTGGGATTGAGCCCCACATCAGGCTCTCTGCTCAGCAGGGAGCCCGCTTCCCCTTCTCTCTCTCTGCCTGCCTCTGCCTACTTGTGATCTCTGTCTGTCAAATAAATAAAACATTTTTAAAAAGACTTAAAATACAAATGACACAGATTAACTGTTATCTTTTTCACTTTTATAGATAAAAAAGAAAGATTATCTCAAAATTCTGATTAATAAATAATTAAGAGAGCCAAATACATAATAAAGTTTTTTTTTTTAATTCCACTGTAAAGTCGAAGTATCAAACAGACATAAGATCAAGAAGGGGATCCTCAAGGCAGTGTTCTTGGACATTTTATATTAAGGTGTATACTTCAGGAATTACATAATATTCAACATCAATGACAAGTATTTAGAACAAGAATGTGTATAGCAATGTTTATGGGAGCAATGTCCACAATAGCCAAACTATGAAAACAGCCCAGATGTCCACTGTCAGATTAGTGGATAAAGAAGATGTGGTGTTTTTATACAATGGATTATTACTCAGCCATCAAAAATGAAATTGTGCAATTTGTAAAGATTTGGATGAAACTAGAGGGCATTATACTGAGTGAAATACATCAGTCAAAAAAAGACAACTATCATCTTATTTCACTCATATGTGGAATTTAAGAAATAAGACAGAAGATCATATGGGAAGTGAGGGAAGAATAAAATAAGAGAAAATCAGATGAAACAAACCATAAAGGACTCCTAGCCATAGGAAACAAACCAAGGATTGCTGGAGGGGACGAGGCTGGGGGAATGGGGTAACTGGGTGATGGGCATTATGGAGGGCATGTGATGGATTGAGCACTTGGTATTATATGCAACTGATGAATTACTAAACTCTACCTCTGAAACTAGTAATACATTCTATATTAATAAATTGAATTTAAATAAAAGAAAAATGATTCTGAAAGAATTCCCTAATCTATAAATTTAAAAGGGAGTATGTCCAATCAAATTGTATTTCTAATAAACTAAGTTCTCAATTTTTAGCAACATGCTCTTTGACAAATTTGACTCTCATTAGGATAATAGAATTACCTAATTCACATATTTGAAGTTCTCTCTGTTTGTGCAATGAGTCGTGTACTGCCACTCACCTTAGAATCACTCCAATGCCCCCCCTTTTTTTCTGAAATAGTTTTCCTGCAGTGCTTTGAGATATTTTTCTTATTTTGTTTGTTTCACAGTTACATTTACTTTTTGATCCCTAATTTCTATGCTCTAATTTCTCCAAGGATTACTACTTGCATTAGATGTCTGTTCTTTTGGGTGATATTAACCAGATGCATCATAATTATTCTAGGAAGTTATACCCAGGTGACAGAACTCTAAGAAATCCAAATGATTCTCAGTTATCTTGTTAGCTTAACGAGGCCCATAATTATCACTCAGATACGTCATTTTCAAAATGTATTTGACTAATAGGTCCTACCTCATTATTTCAATTAATGGCATCTCTTTAAAGTTATTTTAATGTTTTTAAAATCAAATTAGTGAGTAGTGTTTTAATGATGCTCAAGTGTGTGTGTGTGTGTGGGGGGGTAATGTTTCAGGTAAAAATTGCCCATAACCATGACTTGGAACAGGAAATGCAGGTTCTCCTTACACTGACTCTATAAGATTTTGCCTCTACTTAATGGTGGGAGCATATTAAAAGTCAACAATGACTGATTACCATGGGCAAAATGATTAATTGCATCAATTAAAAATGAGAACTAACAAAACCATAGCACTTGATCATTGCCACACAACTACCTCTCTATTTCTCTCTTTCTTTCTTTCTTTCTTTCTTTCTTTCTTTCTTTCTTTCTTTCTTTCTTTCTTTCTTTCCTTTTTCTTTCTTTCTTTCTGGGAAAGAGAGAGTGTGAGAAGGGGTTCAGGGTTGAGGAAAAGAAGACAGATAGAATCTTAAGCAGGCTTCATGTTGAAGTTGGAGCCCAACACGGGGCTCAGTCTCATGATCCTGAGGTCATGACCTGAGCCAAAATAAAAATTCAGACATTTAACCAACTGAACCACTCAAGAGCACCAATGCCACACACATTTCTAATCTAAATTTAACTATTAGAATATTAAATTCTATGTCACTATCATTTTATGGAAGAGAAGTTGGAGGTACATGTAGATTATTTATAATTTATTTGTACAACTTGAATTTAAACTGAGGCTGCCTGAACACGCCTCATACTTAACTGATTGCTTGTGACATCTGGCTTGAAAAATCATCCTTGACCTAACTAAATGTGTTAAAATTATTACTTATGACTATATGTATAATGTGTATAACGTGTATATGTGTATAATGTGTATGATGAAGACCCTAAGAATTATAAGGGCAAGACATACAACTGAATGCAATTGTTTTCTTCTAATTTCAGTGAATTTAGCATAATTCAAGTACAAGTGAATTTAGCATAATGAATATGTCTGTTGATATTCGAGACACCATTATTAAGAACTTATTTGTGTACAGCTTTGAATTATCATCTAGCATCCTTTTTTAAGAAGATTTTATTTATTTATTTGAGAGAGAGAGTGAGAGCATGAGAGGGGAGAAGGTGAGAGGGAGAAGCAGACTCCCCATGGAGCTGGGCGCTCCATGTGGGATTCGATCTCGGGACTCCAGAATCATGACCTGATCTAAAGGCAGTTGCTTAAACAACTGAGCCACCCGGGCACCTTAGCATCCTTTTATTACACGACATGTCTATGGTAGTTGGCTCCCTCTGCCTCTGTTTATCTGTGAATGTCTAAATTTATCTCTTATTTTGAAGGAAAATTTTGTCATATACAGAATTCAAACATGACAGTTTTTTTCTCTTAGTACTTTGAATACAGTCTTATACTATCTTTGGGATGTTAATTTCTGCTAAGAAATTAATAATATTTTTCGGATTCATTTGTGGTTGATGAGATTGGTTTTTATTGCTGCTTTGAAGATTTTTTTGGGGGCTTACAGTAGTTTAGTTATATGTGTGTTTTTGTATATTTTCTTGGCTTTATATTACTTGGAGTTCACTGAGTTTCTTGATTCGTATATCATAACCTTATTGAAATATGAGGAAGTTTGGGCTGCTATTGCTTTATTTTTTTTTAATTTCTTTTCAGCATAACAGAATTCATACATAGTTTTACACCACACCCAGTGCTCCATGCAATGCATGCCCTCCACAATACCCACCACTAGGCTCCCCCAACCTCCCACCTCCCGCCCCTTCAAAACCCTCAGGTTATTTTTCAGAGTCCATAGTCTCTCATGGTTCATCTCCCCCCCTTTCCCTCAACTCCCTTTAAATAAGCTCTCTGTCCCTTTCTCACTCTTGACATTCTTGTGAAGTATATATTGATATGATTGATGATATAAATAAGTCCCTAAGGCATTGCTCATTTTTCTTCATTTTCCCCCTATGACTTGACATGTCTTCAAATTTGCTGAGTATTTCTTCTGGCTTCAGGTCTGGACTTGAACCCTTCTAGCGAATTTTTGAATTCAGCTTTTGTATATTTCATCTACATAATTTCTATTTTATTCCTTTTTTAAAAAATATACCCATTCTTGATATGTTATTTGTGTTCTTTGCATGTCCACATATCATTTTTTTTTCTGTTTTCCTTAAGTTTTTGCTGGTCTTTCCATTTAGCTCTGTTAGTAGATTTAAAATTACTATTTTAAAGTATTTTATTTAATAAGACATTCTGCAGGGCCAGTTTTGAGAAGTTTGTTCTATTTATTTGAATAGCCTACATTTCTCTGTGAGCCTTTTTTTTTTTTAATTGGGAATTTGGGGAGGAGGTCAGCCTCCTTCCTCAATCTTTGCAGACTAGCTCTTTGTGTGGAGACACCTTCATTATTCAGCCCAATATGAAGACTTAAGATAGCTATGTATATCCTTTCTCCCAGTTCTCCGGTATTGGCTGATTTTATACATCTTGATTTTACTTTGACTGCCACCGCTGCTTCTTCACGGTGCCCTAAATGTTCTATTAAGTTTAACTGCCTATAATCTCTTAACACTAGGTATACAATGATCTGCTGTCCTACCCCCCTACCCCATTTTCATAGGTTGTGGTGTCTGTAAGTTCATTTTGTGGATTCTAACTTTAGATTCAAATTATACCCCTATTTCTTATTGTTTTTAGTTTCTTTGTTTCTTGATTGACCATTTCCTGAGTGGTAACTACAGATATTTGGCTGGTATCCAGAACTCTCTACAGTTTATTTTAGTCAGTCTATAGTGATTTACTTGATGTTTCTGTGAAGTAATGAGGGTAGCCTGTAACTGCCTTGTCTACCATGCTTCTGAAGATATATAATTCCCATTAAAAACACTTTTAGAGGTGTCTTGGTGGCTCAGTTTTTAAACATCTGTCATTATCTTGGGTCATGGTCCCAAGGTCCTGGGATCAAGCCCCACTTTGGGCTGCCTACTCAGCAGGGTGCCTTCCTCTATCCTTCTCCCTCTGCCATTCAACTTGTTTGTGCTTTTTCTCTTTCTGTGTCAAAAGAATAGATAAAATATATTTTTTAAATATTTTATTTATTTGACAGACAGACATCACAAGTAGGCAGAGAGGCGGCACAGAGAGGAAGGGAAGCAGGCTCCCCACCAAGCAGAGAATCCAATGCGGGGCTTGATCCCAGGACCCTGGGATCATGACCTTAGTGGAAGGCAGAGGCTTTAACCCACTGAGACACACAGGCGCCCCTAGATAAAATATTTTTAAGAATTAAACCATTATGTGAGGGGGGAGACAAGATGGCGGGGAAGTAGGAGGATGCTCTGGTTCGACCTGTCCCCTAAAGTGAGCTGATTACCTACCAAGGAACTCTGATCACTCATGAAATCAGCCTGAGATCAAAATTCTAATCGTCAGGATCTCTACGGGGGCAGAAGACGCCAGTGGG
>PISX010027356.1:0-23067 GCA_004024625.1 Mellivora capensis | reverse complement strand
AAATAACACGGAGGACATGGGGAGATGGAGAGGAGAAGGGAGTTGAGGGAAATTGGGGGGGAGATGAACAATGAGAGACTATGGACTCAGAAAAACAACCTGAGGGTTTTGAAGGGGCGGGGGGTGGGAAGTTGGGGGAGCCAGGTGGTGGGTATTATGGAAGGCACGCATTACATGGAGCACTGGGTGTGGTGTAAAACTATGAATTCTGTTATGCTGAAAAGAAATGAAATTATTAAAAAAAATCAGGACTGGGAAGTTTCATGTTATTTTCCCAAGGTGTGCTATAAAGTCATTAAAGTTGATGATGACACTTTTTAGTTTATAGAATTTGTAAAAATAAATAAATAAAATAAATAAAAGCTTAAAAATATTTTCCTAAGACGGCTGATAACCGGGGCACCTGGGTTGCTCAGTCAGTTAAGCAACTGACTTTGGCTCAGTTCATGATCCCAGGGTCCTGAGATGGGCCCCTGAATCAGGCGCTCTGCTTAGTAGGGAGCCTGCTTCTCCTTCTGCCCCTCCCTCTGCTCATAAGTGCTCTCTCTCTCTCTCTCTCTCTCAAATAACTAAATAAATAAAATTTTTAAAGAAAAATCCATCAAGATGGTGATATAAATCATTCCCAACTTCAGGCCCCATCACAAGACTGACTAGCTAATATCCATAGACAAGATACCATTGTTTATAACCCAGAAATTTAGAGCAGTGCTGAAGCATCTCAATGGGTAAGAGACTGAGAAGGACTAAAATTGGAATGGTAAGAAAAGCAGCTGTAGTCTGACCACATCTCCCCTTACCTATGCAAGGTCTCTTTGAGATGGACTTGCTCGGCCTGTATTTTCATCAGCGGGAAAAAGAGAGTCAAAGATGGACTTTCAGCTTCCCCAGCACTGAAAGACAGTTCTCAGAGTTGCACCCAGGCCTCGCCTCAATGAAATCACTGGATGAATTTTCAGGGTTTGACCACTGGGTATCAGATAGAGAAGGCAGGCAGCAATGATTTTATGAATATGACACCCAAAGCACACGCAACAGAGGTAAAAAGAGGTGAGACTGCAACAAAATGAAAAGATTCTGCACAGAAAATGTAACAATCAACAAAATGAAAAGGCAGTATATGGAATAGGAGAAAATATCTGCAAACTACATATCTAATAAAGCATTTATATCCAAAATATGTAAGGAACTCATGTAACATAGCAGCAAAAATAATCTGATTAAAAATGGGCAAGGACCAGAATAGACATTTTTCCAAGGAAGATATTCAAATGGCCAAAAGGAAGATGAAAAGATGCTTAATATCACTAATCTTCAAGTAGTTACAAATCCAAATACAGTGAGAAATCACCTCCCACCTGTAAGAATGGCCATCATCAAAAAGACAAGCTAAGAAGTGGCAGGGTGGATTTGGAGGAAAGGGAACCCTGTGTACTGTTGATGAGATTGTTAACTGATGCAACCACTATTGAAAATAGTATGGTGGTTCCTCAAAAAATTAAAACTAAGTCTACTATATGATTCAGCAATACCACTTCTGGGTATGAATCTGAACGAAATGGAATAACAATTTAAAGTTGTATCTGCGGGCACCTGGGTGGCTCGGTTGGGTGAGTGACTGCCTTCGGCTCAGGTCATGATCCCAGAGTCCTGGGATCGAGGCCCACATCAGGGTCCCAGCTCCATGGGGAGTCTGCTTCTCCCTCTGACCTCCCCTCTCATGCTCTCTCACTCTGTCTCTCTCTCTCTCTCAAATTAATAAATAAAATCTTAAAAAAAAAGTTGTATCTGCACCCTAACCATGTTCATTGTAGCGTTATTTACAAAAGGCAAGACATGGAAACAAATTAAATGTTGATGAGTGGAAGGGATAAAATACACACACACACATACACACACACATGCACACACACACACACGCGCACACACACACACACACAGAGGAATGTTTTTCAGCCAAAAGAAAAAAAAAATGAGGAAATCTGCCATTTATGACAATATGGATGTCCTTTGAAGGCACTGTACTAAGTGAAATAAGTCAGAGAAACTCAAATAATGGATGATTTCATTTGTATGTGAAACTAAAACAAAACAAAAAACATAAAAAAAGAGAGCAGGTTTGTAGTTGCCTGGGATAGGAGGTGGGAATTTGTGGGAAATGTATGAAGGCAGACAAAGGCAATAAACTGCCAATTATAAGATGAATATATTCCTTGGATGTAATATACAGCATGGTTATACAGTATGTATTGCATATCGGAAAGTTGCTAAGACAGTAGATTTTGAAAGTTCAAACCATACACAAAAAGGTTTTAAGTATGTGAAGTGACAAATGTGTTAACTACCCTTCTCATGATAATCATTTTACAACATACACATATATCAAGGCATTACAAGGTGCATCTTAAATGTAAAAAATGTTAAAATGTCCATGTTATCTCAACAGAGATGGAAAAAATAAAACCTCAAAAGAAATATAGAGCAAACATATAAGACATGTGAACTATAATATCATATACTACCTAAAATAATAAGCGAAATTTTTTAAAGATTTTAGTTATTTGACAGAGAGAGAGATCACAAGTAGGCAGAGAGGCAGGCAGAGAGAGAGGAAGGGAAGCAGGCTCCCTGCTGACCAGAGAGCCCTATGCGGGGCTTGATTCTAGGACCCTGAGATCATGACCTGAACCGAAGGCAGAGGCTTTAACCCACTGAGCCACCCAGGCACCGCAATCAGTGAAATTATTGATTATTGTGTCAACCTTATATTTTTAAATATACTAATGCTAAGGCACCAAGTTTATTTTACCAACCTTGAGCAACACTGTATTTCTTTGACTTATATCACATTTTGTAATAAAGCTTTCTCTAGATCTCTAGTATGTTTTACCTTTAAGATATTATTTAAAAATAATTATTCTTTATACAGTATACATTTTATGCACTAATTTTTAAAGAAAACATAAAATACATTCATAAAAAATATGTAGAGAGGAAGGAAGTTACAATGCAACACAGAAGATATCTTTCAGGTATTATATTTTATATAAGAGAAACTGAATCTAATTTCATTTAATTTTTTCAAGATTATGAGGTTCTATATGATTCAAAACATAGAAAAAAAGAAAGATGAGAGCACAGGGGTGCCTGTGTGGCTCATTTGTTAAGTATCTGCCTTCTGCTTAGGTCATGATCTTAGAGCCCTGGGATGAACCCCAAGTCTGGCTCCCTGCTCAACAGAGATTCTGTTTCTTCCTCTCCTTCTGTCCTTCCCCATTCTCCCTGCTTGCACTCTCTCTCTCTTCCAAATAAATAAATAAAATCTTAAAAACAGAAGGATAAGAACATATACTAGGTAATATTTATTAAACATTTCAAGAAAATTTTCTATTTGAATTAAGCAAAATAAAATGTAAAACATGTAACATATTAAATATATGCTTTTAAACAAAAATATACATATAATGAAACATAAATAATCTGTAACCTGAAGATGAATTGGCAACAAGAAACCTTGGTCTGTCTTTCCAAAAGTAAATAATGTGCTAAAATGACTGATTACTTTCTAATCGTAGATGGCAGCAATCTCTGGTCAAGGGTACCTGTCAGTAATCCTTTGAGGCTAGACAGCAGTTTACAATTTTTTCTCTATTTATCATACCTGGGTTATTATGGACAATGTAATAAGTGTGTTTTGCAAACCTATTTTCTGCACTTTCCAGCACTAAACCAGCTTATTCCATTGATTGGAAAAGAATGTATATATTATACAAAATATTTTCACATTTTAATTATTCTCAATAAATAAATTGGAATATAACAAGAAAATCTATCTCCCCTCAGATATTTAAGGACTGTAGAATGATTTGAGTTTTAATAAAACCATTGCAAATTTGGTGCTACTTATATCTATAGTATATGCTTTGAGAAATTTTTAGAAGAAAATATTTTAGATGAATTATAGATTGTATAATAATTCTTGTATTTAAAAAGGGTTGATTATATTAATTTATTAATCATGGTTATTAGTTACTAGCTTGTAGTGTGAAATATTTACACTTGGATATTACTGTTAATGATTAATGTTAAAAAGAATGAAATGTATTATATTCTATGATGTCAAAACTTATGTACTTACCAATATTTCATCATTTTGACCTATAAAAATGTCATTTCCATATGTTTCAACTAATACACCCATGAATTATAAAACATGTATTTCTATTGAATAACACACTTAGAAAAACTCTCTCCAATACTTTGTGCAAAGTGAAGTGTTCAAAGAAATGTATATGAGTTTGTAATTGTGTTTGTGGTTAACCATTTCTACATAATGGGAAAACTTACCAGTCATTATTTGATATGAAAAAATGATACAGAATCCCAAGTACTGAGAATAATATGACTCCCTAAACAATCAGACATAGGATGGTATAAAAAGTAGCCACTGATAAATGAATCATGCAACATGTAAAGGTTATTATAGAAAATGATTATTACTTAAAGTCCTTGCCATATTTTTAAGGCACATAATGGCATCTTATCATGGCTTTAAGCTGTAGTTTTAATTTCATGTAATCAAACACATTTCATTATGCTTGTTGATAATTTATTGTTACACTTCTGGTAATAATCTATACAGATTTTTTTTTTCATGGAAGTTAGACACAAAGACTAGGCCAAATGCAGACAGTCTCCTAAGCTCCCATCAGTCCACAGAGAAGTGTGCTTGCCTGAACCTGGTTGTCACACCATAGGAAGGGCTCCAGGAAAACAAATCTCTTCCCAGGCTGCTCTATCATTTTAAAGGACAGTTAAGAGGGGCACAGATGTGTGGAAAATATAAATTCTCTCACAAAGTTATTGGCTCTAAGACATTAGTTTAGGGGAGCTCATATCAGATAGGGATTGTGTATATTTTCCTCAACAAGTGCTCAATATCACTAGTGACTAGGGAAATACAAATCAAAACCTCTGTGAAATATCACCTTACCCCTGTCAGAATGGCTAGACTCAAGAGGAACAAGAAGAACAAGAGGAACAAGAGGAACAAGAAACAGTAAGTGTTGCTAGAATGTAAAGAAAAGGAAATCCTTCTGCTCTGTTGGTAGAAATGTAAACTGGTACAGCCACTATGGAAAACAGTATAAGAGTTTCCTCAAAAAATTAAAAATAGAAATGTCACACAACCCAGTAATTCCACTTCTGGTTATGTATCCAAAGAAAATGAAAACGCTAATTTAAAAAGATATATGCACATCTATGTTTATTACAACATTATTTACAATTCCCAAACTATGGAAGTGACCTAAAGTCCAATTATGAATGGCTAAAGAAGAAGTGTGATATATACACAATGGAATCTTAGTTTTGTGATGATATGGGTGGAACTAAAGGATATTACGCTAAGTGAAATGTCAGACAGAGAAAGACAAATACCATATGATTTCACTTATGTGTGGAATCTACAAAACAAAATGAAAAAATAAAAAAACAAAATACAAAAGTAGACTCAATTACAGAGAGCAAACCGCGGTTTGCCAGAGCAGAAAGGAGTGGGAGTGAGAGAGACAGGTAAAGGGGATTAAGAGGTACAAATTTCCATTTATAAAATAACTTAGTCATGGGATGAAATGTACAGCATAGGGAATATAGTCAATGATATTGTAATAATTTTGGAGACAAAAGGTAACTACATTTACCATGGTGAGCATTTCATATGTATGTAAGTGCTGAATCACTGTCATATACCTGAAACTAATATACCATTGTTTGTTAACTATACTTTACCAAAAATAAAGCATAATAACTAAAAAGACAAAACAGACCAATAACAATGGGATATTTAGAAAAAGCTTTCAATATAATCAGAAGTACATTTTTATATTGTTTTCTATTAAGTTAAAATACTTCTGATATATTCTATATATTAAAAAAAAAGAATAAAAGGGCCTAAAATATATGCTGATTTAGTAATAGCCTAGCTTTCTCTGCTTTACTGAAAGAAAATTAGAGGTGTTTCAAATATGAACATTAACATAAAATGAAAAATAAAATAATATATCAGTTAGTAACTACTAATGGTAGACTATTAATGTCCACCACGGTCAAATGGAGTTTAGGATACCAATAGGAGGATTGTTTATAGTTCTAACAACTTATAACACAATTTATCACATAACCTGCTCATAGGAGAATTAAAATGAATTCATAGCATTCTAAATATGAATCGCTTCCATTTACACATGTGCTAACTTTATCCTTGGAAATATATTTCACATATTTTCCAAATTAGAATATATATGTAAGCTCTTTACAAAAGAAATTCATTTTTTCTAGGAATTTATTCTAAAGAACTAAATATTCTAAAAGCTAACCATCAATTCATAATTAAGGAAAACTAATATTGAACATATGAACTTTGATGAAAAAATATATTATCTTGGTATTCTGCATGTAATAGAATTGTATGAAGTAATTAAGAGTTATAACCATATTGCAAAAGAAGATTCAATGCATAAGGAATATGTTTAATTTATACCACATAGAGATAGAGGCAGATCAAGAAATGGTAGATGATGCTATATTCATAAAACAAGTTAAAAAGTGATGAATTGTCTGCTGTAGACAAGCTGGTGGACAGAACAGGATGACCTAAAAAATATCAGGTTAATGGAATTTTTTTCCCTCAAAGTTTGATTAGGCAATTTCACTTACTTATTTGTATATATTTATTTGTATTATTTGTATATACATACATATATATCACATAAATATATGAAGATCATACAAATATATATATATTATTTCTAAGTTAGACACAATTTAAATTTATATTTTGAATACTTTAATAACCAAGATAAGGACATCAAGGTAGTTATAAGAATAATACAAAATAGCAGACAGAAATTTAAAATGAACATTTATATTATATTTTTAACATCACTGATTCTTTTTTTCCTCTAGACCATAATTATTAGTTTCTATAAATCTGAATGTTTGTTACTTTATTATTACCCTCCATGACCTTTCCTCTCAACTCCATTTATAGTACTATAAAACCTCACAATCTGGTATGAAGAGAAACTACACATGTAAAAATAAAGCTAACCACTGTAAGTTCTCAGAAGCTTTGCTGTGTTTATCAATGTATTCTTTACAGATATTTGATATAATACTAACAACCAAAGTCTGTATTCTAATATTGATACTTACATAATTTGTTATATGATTTTAGTGTTTTGCATGCCATGCCCCAAATTTGTCATTTGACAATATTCCCTCTGTAATATCCACACTGTGACAGAAATTGGCATGTTTTCAGTTCCTCAGAATAAAGTTGCATGTTTGACATGTTGTAATAGTCCCTCATTTCTTCTTTATTTTAATTTTAAATGCCTCATTTTAGAAATAGGCTAGCTGTAAAATAAACTATTGTTTATATAATAACCACCAGTATTTAATACTCCTCATTTTATTTCTTTCAGGATTAAATTCTCATAGACCCTGTCACAGTTTAAATCCAAATGAAATACTTTTATTTGAGATACTGTTTTCTTAATTTGTTCTGATCTGTAAAACACTTTAAAGTGTGAGAAAGAGGAGTGTTATATAAATGCAAATGATTGAGAGAGAGATTGTTATAGATTAGTCAGTATACAGGAAGTCAGAATTATTAAAATGAATTGTGTTACAAATGAAAGAAATGCTTCATGGAAAATTGTAAAAACTAAATATCTTAAACCTTTTTTAAATAAAAAAAATAGTTACTAAAACATTCAACAAATTGTTTATATTTGAGAGACAACAACAACAAAAATTATTAAAAAGGCAAAATTTCAGAAAATTTAGTGGATATTCAACTTAAGTGTCCTGTTTTGAATATAAATTCAAAGAGCAACAAACATCTTAAATCTAGTTACCCTGCTATTTACCAGCAGAATTAGATATAAACCTGGTCATTCTAACTTCCAATTCAATCTTTTCCAGGAAAAATGTATCTCAATTTAAATAGCGAGATAAAATAACTGAAATAATATTTTTATATATTTTTAAGAACTCAGGTATTATCAATGATATCATGAAAAGGGATACTGACTTTATTTTCCTTTTAAAAGTATGTGCTGCAATGAAATGTTCTTCTGTGTATTTATACATATACAAATACAACATGCACATATATACCCTGGGTTTTTATTGGATAGGACTGAGTGTAAAAGGGAAAAAAAATTTGAAATGTTGATATTCAAAATTTTCATTTAAAAAAAGTAGGGGGTATGAATTATTTCCTCACTGAAATCTTCTAGGATCAGAACATGTAGACATTTTAAATAGGTTTATAATATTAAGTGGAGTCTAATGAAAATATACCTAATATAAGTGTATCAACAGTACTTAATTAAAAATGACAGAAGTACACTCTCCCCCTAATTAGCCTGAAGTATATACATTGCTAACACTAGACTAGAAATAAAATGTTTTTTTTTTTCCTTGGGAGAAAATATGTCCTCATGCAAAGGGGCACTTTAGGGTGTGCTAAAGAATAATTAGATATTTGGAATATTTGCATGTATGCACAAAACACTCAACATTGTATTTCTGCTTTACGGTGAAGGCTAGTCCAGATTGTTCTCAAACAAAGGAATCTTCTTCAATAAACCCTTTTTCCTTGCCTATTTATCACTACTAATGTTTTCATTTTTAGAGGTTTGGGAATGCTGAAATATAAACCTAATTGAAATATTGATTTCAACTGATTTTGGAAAAACTCATACTATGTTATGAGAAATTAGACAAGCCCAGCATGCTTTTCCTGCCATTTTTCTCAATCAGGCACATTAGATTAGATTAGGAAGTGCATTTTATATGTCACTAAAGTGTTTAACTTCTCAAATATAAATATATTGTAATTGTATTTGAAGTTTTTTTTCTAGAGTATGATACAGTAGGCTTCCTTTATTATTCTAATAATGTTTTTCCTTCCCTTGCAATTAAAAAGTGGTGTGGCAGCAGAAATGCTCATCATATCTGAAGGACAACATGACAAACAGCGTTCCAACACCAAATTCAACAAAGTGTAACAAAAGAGAAGAAGAAGAGATGAAAATGTAAGTGAGAATGTTAAATAGGTTTCTACTGAAGTGTGTTAGATTGCAGAAAGGCATCCCATGGGAAGTAACAGAAGTTCTCTTACTTAAATCATTCAAAATCTCTCTTACACAGACTATGTAAGAATATATTGCCTGGAACAAGCTCATATTGGAACTGAGAGAGATGAGATGACCTAGAAGTCTTTTCCTTCTCTAGCTTCTAATATTTTGTGATTCTGTACATAGAAAAATATATTAAAGTTTAAGGTGCAGTTTTAGACAGCATTGACTTGTTTGTATAGTTTTATAATTGTGTACAGAAATGTCAGGTGGTGTTCTATAGACAGAAATATTGCTGAAAATACCCTGAAATTTACAAATGGATTATGTTAATGTACCAGTGTAAGTTTCTCTTGAACTGAACCATAGTTTATATTCATGCAGCCTAATGTGATCCTCTAAAGAGAAGTTACTGAAATTCATAGTTAGTGCTTTATGTTAAGTGTACTGTACCTATAAAATATGCTGATAAAATTTCTATTGAAAATCTAGTCTAAGGAATAAAAACAAAATAAACTATAATGTCTCCTACTGACACAAGTCTTCCAAAAATAATAAATATCTTAGAAATATATTTTCAAATGAAAATAAATGCATTAGAAATTCTAAATTATTTATACTTTGGAAAATTAATATTATAATGTCATTTTAAATATTGTTAACTTTAAAAATAGTGTGAAACCCTACAGGTCTACTTCAAACTATTATAAATATGTATTTACTCAGCTATGGAGAATGAACTGACTGGACACAAATATCCTTCGGGATTATTCTTAGAAGCTTCATAATATGATCACAGCTTGACAAAATCAAAAAAAGAAATAAAATGTGAACGTTTAAGTGGGAAAGTTTACTTTAAAAAGTGATATTCTTTTTAAATAGTACATTTTAGACAGAGGTATGGTTATCTTTAGCAATGCAAACATTTTTTAAACGTAATATTACCTTTATCTTTTTTCAAAAAACTAGCATTAAAAAGGTGACAAGGTAGGAATGGTGAACAAGCTATAGATAAAAAGAGAGCTAAAGGACATATATCTAAATGTAATAACTGAGTCTCATTTGTATTCAAATTTGAAATAAAAATATTTTCAGATAAGCAATGAAATTTAAACACAAGCCAGATATGGATATTATTAAAAAATTTGTTATCAAAAATGGCACAATATCTGTGATTACCTCTAAATAATTTGTGGATAGGAAATAGCAGGCATATACAAGAAACAGTATTTTAAGGTAGGCATCATTATTGAAGTTTGAGGATGGATTCAAAGGAGTTCATGATGCTATTCTCTCCACATTTGCATATGATTAGAAACTTTGATAAAACTTCCTTAAAACTCACTTAAAGTTAGTGTTTGTTGCTCTTGTTTTTCTAATGTTTACTATTTTGATGCCTGAATTAATATAGCACCAGTACAAACAGCTTTTCCTTATTTTGCAATATGAAAATAATATAGAAAATCACAAAAAAATATGTTTGTTATCTCTATAGAAGTCATTTCTTTTCTTTTCTGGAGATTCTGCATAACAGTATTTTATACATTTTTACAATCCTGTTGTCTCCCTTGGAGTTTACCATCAGTAATTGTCGATATTATTCACAAAGTTGTATCTATGCATATTCAATTAAGTATGGTTTTCAGACTGTTTAAATCATTTAACAAAATTTTTATGATTGTTTCTAAGCCCATTTCACACAAGCCAATCGCAGGTGCTCTGATGTATAGCTAGTCAAATTGGACTGATACTGTAAAATCTCCCAAGGAAAGAAAGTTCATAATCTTATGCATACACTCAAAAATTTTAGACCTCAAATCTGTAGAAGGTGAATTATCAATGAACAAGTCACCTGCCAGAAATATTAATGTTGTTATTTTAGTCACTCTATAAGAGGCTTTAAATAGCTTTTTTGTTTACAGATCTACCTACTCCACCTTAAAAAAAAATCCCTGCCAATAGGAACGCCTCAAAGTCAAAGCTTCAGGCACTTATCAATTTCTTTTTGACATTAAAGTAGATATTGCAAAATAAGTAGCACATAAATTAAATTTACAGACGGCATTAGATAACTTTATTCTAAAGAGTATCTGATAGAATTACTTTTTATCACATTTACATTTTGTGTGTTTTGCAAGAGGAAATATCACAGCAAACTTTGGTAAGCCAAAAGTCACACTCAATAAGACTACAAACAACTACTGGGGCCTACAATGAGACTCTTAAATATCTTAAAATCTAAAATTTCTTAAAATTCTTAAATTGAAAAATAAACTGAAGGTTGATATTCCTAAAATCTCTAGTATGTTAAATACTTACCAAAAATTTCAATACATATATTGATATATTTTCCCTTAAAGATAACTGGGAATAAAGTCATGAATGTAATATTAAAACTTGTGGAAAAATAATACTATTGAGATTAAGTCACAAATTTATACAGAGGGAGCATAAGGATAGGAAAGACATTCTTACACAATTCAGGAAAATACATCTCAAAGAGAGGAGATAGATTTGCTTAGGTCATTTATTATAAAAAGTTTATCAACTTCACAACTGAATAAGTGGTCCACATAATATTTCTAATTTTCTTTCAGTTCCTTGGAGGAAGATAAGTAAGGTCTTAAAGTTCCCATGCCTGCTGTAATGATCCACTTGTGGGACAAAATACTGTCTATTAATAATTTTTGTATCTTTCAAGTTCACTAAAAATGGCGATATACAGATGTTGAATTTAACATATCAAATGAATGTAACAAATCATTCCTAGAAAATATATAACAGTACATCTAAAATTGTTTTAAAATTTTGATTATATGTTTTTCTTCTTTGAGAAAAAAGAAAAAACATTTTGTGTTTCGTTATGGTCAAGTCTTTCCAAGTACATTTTAACTGAAACTTGTCACATGCTCTAAAATAAAACAACATGAAAGTTAAATTGTGACTAATTACCTACTAAGATAAATATCCCTGGAGTTATGTTTACATTTCAATAGTAGATTAATCACCCCATCTTTGGATTACAAATTTGCCAATATCAGTATCATCTTTCCCCTAAAAAAAAAAAAATTACATTCCAAGGGTTTGAGTAAGAAACTCAAATCCTTCCATTATGTTTCTGGAGAGATTCTCTGAGAGCGGGGAGAGAGACAGCTGACTTTCTTTCCTATGTAATTGTCCACATTTACTTTTTTGAGATTCCTCATTTACAGCAGACTCCACCATTTATAGGATGACATTTGGTTCTCCTTGTTTCACCCCAGGGTGAAGAATTGGGGCAAAGAGTTAAGGAATCCTTACTATTTTCTGTACGTAATTAATTTGTGCCTCTTAATATACCTTATGTTGGCATTCAGGATGATATTATATATATAACTAATAAAACTAAACATTCCTACTGTGAAAATATACAGGGGCTAACAAAACATGTAGACCTTCTCAAATAGAGACATCCAATGCCACCCAGGATTGCATTCAGCATGATTTCTTTCAAGTCCAAGCAAGTCTTTGGATGCATCAGGTTTATTAATTTGTATTGCCGATTAGTGTCCCACGGTATGGATGTACACAGATTGTCTATTCATCATTGAAAAACTTTTGGTTAGTATTCAGTGTCTGGGTACTCTTAATAAAACTGTCCTGAACAGTCACTTACAAATTTTAATATGAAAATGTTTTCATTTTCTGGGATATCTGACTAAGAACATAACTACCATGGCATATATATATAAGTCCTTTTTTTTTTTTTTGGTTCGTTGATTTTTTGTTGTTTTTTGTTTGTTTGTTTGTTTAGTTTAGTTTTAAAAGAAACTGCCAAAGTGTTTTCCAGAGTGGCTGATACTTTACCATTCCTACCAGCAATGTGTAAACAGTTTGGTTTCTCTGCATCTCATCAGCATTTGGTGGGATCACTAAGTTTATATTTTGCTGTTCTGATAGGAATGTAGTGATATTTGCTGTTAATTCTAATGTGCTTTACTTTTATGGCTAATGATGTTGACAGTTTCCTTATCTTCTCATCTGCATATCCTCTTTTGTGAAATGTCTGTTTATGCCTTTCGAACATTTTGAATTGTATTTTTTTAACTGTTGAATTTTGAGACTCCTTTATATATTCTAGATATAAATTCTTTGTCATATATGTGACTTGCAAACATTATAATCTGTCTTTGCAGCCTCTTAACAGGATCTTTCCTGTTAAGTAAAGTAAATATTAATTTGATGAGGTCAAATTTATATTTTTTTCATGAATTAGAGTTTTGATATCAAAGCTAAGAAATATTTTTACTAATTCTAATTACCAAATATTTTCTCCTTTTTCCTAGAAATTTGATAGTCTTGTGTTTTATATTTAAGTCTTTGATCCAATTTAAGTTAAATTTTGTATCCAGGGTGAGGTTTAAGGTTATTCATTTGCCTATAATCGTCTAATTGATTCAGCATCACTTGTTGAAAAAGCTAATCCTCTTCAACTGAACAGCTTTCACTCCTTTGTCAAAAAACAAATGCGTACATTTTATGTGAATCTACCTCTCAATTCTTAAGATATTTTAATAAAGATATCTCTAAGGTATTATATCATCCAGAAAAGGAGAAATAAGGGCAAATAATCAACTTATATTTAACAGAGAGAAGAGGACAAACCACCACTCTCGAAGACTAGTAAGATTAGTTTTTCTATCCTGATTTTAGATTTTGAGATTGATATATGATTCGGAATTATATACATGCAATATGACTGACTCAATCAAAAATTTATTGTTAATCAAGGAAATAATACCCACACACATCATCTCTATTTCTATCCTGAAGATGATGGCCAAGTCCTGCCAAATCTCTGTACTGAACCAGAAATATATTTCTAATTTATCCTGGATATTTTTCAATTGAACATCTCATAGGCAACTCAGTTTTACTAAGTTTAATGTGAACTTGTAATCTCCTCAGGATAAAAATGAGACATGTTCTTTTTACTGCTTTCATAATTTTAATTAACAGCACTTACTCAGGCACCTAAATACAAAATCAAATGTGGCTGTATTTTTTTCTCTTGATTTCAAACTTCCAACAGATTATTATATCTTGATAGTTGAGTATTCCAAATATCACTTAAATGATTTCTACTATTTTCATTTCCTTATTCTACTACTTTAACTGTTTTCAAAAATTTCTTCCTTGGACTATTGCATAGTATCACCTTAACATTTTAAAACAATGACCATGCCACTATTTACTTAACTGATTTCCTCAGTGTATTTGCTTACCTGGTCTAAAAGCAAAACCCAAACTAAGGTGTTGTTTTCTTTTATAACCTACAAAATGAAGGTTAAATTGCCAGTTTTAAAGTTATAGCAAGTATACAATTAAATAACAATTGACATAAATCACCTAATCCAGTGACTGACCTATAACTTCAACAAATAGTAAGTGTTTTCAATATCATTAGTAAGTTATACAAAATCCTTGGTATTTGAAACCTTGTCTACATTTTCAAAGTTATCATCAAACTTCCATTTGTAGCTTAAACTCCAACCATAATGTATCTCGGTTGTTCTGTGATTGAAATCTTCAGGATTGTGATCAAACATCACCTAATTGATAAAAAATTGACTTTATTCCCTAGAAAATTAGACATTTTCTCTTCCTTTACTTAAGTAATATCTAATATACTATGTACTAAACTGTTATATAATTTTTCAATTTTTTTGACAACTCATTTCCTTCACCAAACTGAATTTCTAAAGATCTGGTACCTGAGATATTATACATTTTCCATGCTTAAATATCTAATTGAATTGATGGAACCTTGGTAATTAAATAGCACTAAATAATACCTAGATATTAAAATAGACACTAAGATATTTAGTTGAAAATTAGAAATAGGGATGCCTGGGTGGCTCAGTTGATTAAGCAACTGCCTTTGGCTCAGGTCATGATTCTGGAGTCCTGAGATCAAGTCTTGCATCAGGCTCCCTGCTCGGCAGAGAGTATGCTTCTCCCTCTGACCCTCTCCCTTCTCATTCTCTGTCTTTTTTCCTCTCTCTCTCTCTCTCAAATAAATAAATAAAATATTTTTAAAAATTAGAAATAATGACCTTTCAGAATGTTGAATATTATTTTTATTATTTTCTAATATTTTCCTCACATTTTCTTAATATACCCTCTTATAATAACTATTATAAATTGCTGTGTTTCATTTTCCTTTGTTTATATGCTTACATACATGCATATATACTAATAAAGCTCTCTTTGATATTTTCCTAAAGAGAAATATACTATAAACATAATACTCAACTTTGTTTTTCTTTTCTGTTGATAAATCATGGCTATATCTACAAGTTTGGAGCTACAGCAATCTAACACTACCTTCTTACTTATACACAAACATATGCACACACACATATACAATTTCACATAAATGACATCATATGATAAATGTAGGAGATTGCTTATCTTTTTCTTTTCTTTTCTTTTCTTAATCTCCTACAGGATTGTCCTATACCCCACATACACTCAATAATAGCCTTAAGGATAACATCTTTCTACATCAATATAAACATGTCAAAAATGATAAAATAAACATCTTTGTTATTACTTGCTTTTAGAAATATGTTTATGCTATAGAAATTAATCTCTTTTTATACTCAGTCACTCTGGAAATACTTAAAATAATTTGATAGTTTTAACTGCTTATTTTTGATGCTCCTATAAGGCAAAATGAATCAATTATGCCCCCATTGGTCTTAATTCACAAATTGCCTTTTTTTGTCATTGTAAACAGTGTTTCAGTACACATACATATCCATTAATGCTTCTATTTCATTCCCTAAATCATAAGAATAGAGTTGATACATAAAAAAATATATGCATCTCTAAAGTTTGATATTATGGTACATTTTGCATTTTCCCAAGCAATAAATAATAGCACCCCACAGTTGCCTTTGAAAGTCTGATGGTGGTAAAATAATATAACAACTTTGCCTAAATTTTAATTTCTCTACTTTACAAAATCTTTGTTATTTTGAACTACCATTTTGTTTTTTGCCCAGTTTTACTTGCTTTTACGACTTATCAATGCTTATTTTTTGACCATTTTTTCTATTGGATGGTGTGTCCCATTGACTCGGTTTAACCTTATTTTCCTGAAGTCTATTTTTTGTATGTATCTATTCAGGGTAGAGTCTCAAATGAAATTGTTGGAAGATTTTGAGATTCAAAGGAAAGGAGCAACCACTGATAGCTCACACCCAGTGTTGCTGATTTGCTGAATTCACCTTTAAAGCAACAGCTGAGCTTGAAACTGTTGTACTGTATCTTGAAGATGATGATGATAGATACACAGACAGATGATTGATAGATAATCATCAGATAGATAGATAAATGATAGAATATTTATATATACACGTGATTATTCCCCCATTATACACATATTACACACACACACACACACACACATACACACACACACACTAGAGAGAGAGTTATTTATACTGTTGTGGACATCAAATCTTCAGTGTAGGCTGGAGACCCAGAAATAGATGATGCTGTAGTTTAAGTTGGAAGGTAGTATGTGCTGGCAGAATCACCTGTTCTTCAGAGGTCAGTGTTTTTCTAATCAGGAATTCAACTGATTTGATGAGGCCAATTCACTTTATAGAGTATATTCTGCTTTATACAAAGTCTACTAATTTAAATGTTATTCTGTATAAAAAATACTTTTCAAAATATCTAGATAATATTTGACCAAATATCTGCATACAGTGGAGAGCCAGACTGACTCCTAAGACTAACCATTACAACTGGATATATGATTCCAGCTGCATATAGACCTAGAACCTGAGGATTAGAACTCTTCAAACATACTATTAAACCAAACACAAGTATCATACTGTTAGCACATTCTGGAGTCCAAACTGTTAGTTTTCCACCAGAATTTTTTTTCCTTCTCCCTTAGAGACCTGGATTAATCTGCATGCATGACCACTTGGAATAAAACCTGTATTTCTAAGGGCACCTGGGTGGCTCAGTGAGTTAAGCCTCTGCCTTCAGCTCAGGTCATGATCTCAGGGTCCTGGGATCAAGCCCCACATCAGGCTCTCGCTCTTGTGGAGCCTGCTTCTCCCTCTCTCTCTGCCTGCCTCTCTGTCTACTTGTGATCTCTCTCTCTCTCTGTGTCAAATAAATAAAATTAAAACAAACAAACAAACAAACAAAAAACTATGTTTCCAAGACTTTCTTAGACATAGCTATAGTCATGTTCCAAAATCTGGCCAATGGAATGAAAAAAAATGTATGACTGTCTCTTCGAAGATGTGTCTTTAATAGGAATGTGTGGGTGTTTTCTCCAGCTTTCTTTTTATCTAAATTGAATATGAGTAAATCAACATGCTAAGCATAGCAGATCAGGTAGATTATTGCAAACTGTCTTCCTAATATATAAGTCCTAGACTGCTTTCAGATTCAATTTGCCTAAGGAAGAAATATGTTTCTGTGTTGATTAACTCACTGTTATACAGGGATTTTTATTACTCAAAGATAAATCTAACCTTAAATGATACATTTGTTTTGTATAAACTCTGGTGTCCAATCATAATGTGACTTTCTACACATCTATACAAATTTTCTGACTTACATAGAATGATCTACCAACTCATTATCTAACAGAATCTTTTTCAGTGGTGTTTTATCCAGACTACTAATTTCCTGGCATGAACTTCTAAATAATTATAAACATATTTCCTTTTCATTAACTAGTAAAAAAATAAATATGTGTTTACAAATCACACTATCATCTATATGATAAATTGACACATTGTGAGATATTCCTAAAAGTATTTTAATTATTTAAACAAAATATCAAATAGCTCAAGACCTTTATCACTTTTAAACTAAGATATTTTTCTAACTCTGTTCAATCATGATAACTTTTTTTAAAAGATTTTATTTATTTATTTGAAAGACAGAGATCACAAGTAGGTAGAGGCAGGCAGAGAAAGAGGGAGAAGCAGGCTCCTCGCTGAGCAGAGAGCCCGATGTGGGGCTTGATCCCAGGACCTTGGGATCATGACCTGAGCCAAAGGCAGAGGCTTTAACCCACTGAGCCACCCAGGTGCCCAATCATCATAACTTTTTAAAAAACCAAAGCAGTGGGGCACCTGGGTAGCTCAGTGGGTTAAAGTCTCTGCCTTCAGCTCAGGTCATGAATTTATTTTCCATAATTCTATCTCCTGTATCATTTATACATTCATTTGCTTTTTCCATTCTTATGGTCATTACATCAAAGTATTTTCAAATCTGTTATTGCATTTTTCATTTCAGCCCATTTTTTTAAACTCTATCATCCTGTAGTAAGTGTTGTCTGATGCCTTCCATGCTTTTAAGCCCAATTAGTATCCTTATGATTGTTGCTCTAAATACTGGATCAGGTATATTATTTATATCTATTTCTTTTAGATCCCTGGCCATGATCTTTTCTTCTTTCTTTTGGGATGAATCCCTCCATATTCACATTTTGTCCAGGTCTCTGTCTTCTTCCGTGTTCTAGGAAAGCCTGTATGTTTCTACCTCCTGAGAGCAATGGCTTTATGAAGAAGAGGTCATACAATGTCCAGGGCTTGGTGCTTCAGGAAGTATCTCTGGTGGGTGTTGCACGCACTCTGCTGTTTTTTGTTTTTTCACTACACTATGAACATGCTATCACAACACTATGAACATCAGGTCAGTCCTCTGCAGGGTTTCTCCTTGCCTACAGTGAAGAGTGTTTGGAGCTTGGCCAGAGTGTGGTGAATTTTAACTAGGTGTGCTCGGTTCTTATTGTTAAAAGAGACTTGATACTATTTCAACTAGAGTTGAGCTTTGCAATACTCTATGGTCAGTAGACATGGTATGTGCAGGGGTTTGTGCTGGTTTCCTGGGGAAGAGGCCCACTTCGCTGGTCCTTAGGCACAATTCCTTGAGAAAAACAGTACCAGTGGAACACATTGGGGTGGGACTTTGTGTAAGCAGGTTAGGCAGCCAGTATTGCATTTTGCTTTTTACTGAAGTTGGTTTATGCTGAGATGTGGGAGATGGAAATGGTGCCAGCTTACTCCTTTGTCCCCAGAGAGGGGAGTCCTTCTCAAAGTGCTCTCGGGAAGCATTTTTAGAGGAGCAAATAATTTCTCCTCCTGCATCACAGGCATTTTTCGGATTGCTGATTTCACACTGTATCTGGGTCACTTGCCTGCCTGAAGCAGCACAATACATCTTGGCCTTTACCCTAGCCAGGCCTGCTGACTTTTGAATTTCCAGACTTCAACAACATGATGTGGCAGGGACTTGCATTGGTACTTTGGGAAAGGGACTTGCCACACTGGAACTGATGTAAGTTTTACCCAGATGGCAATTGCTCCAGAGCACAGGGGGATGGGATTTGGAACAAGCAGACTAAATAGCCAGTGTCCAGTTAGCTGACCTAAGCAGGTATCTCTGCACCAGTACTGAGGGGTGGGAGAGGGAATTGGTGACCACCAGTTCTTTTGTCCACAGAGAGGCAAAGCCACAACTCACACATGTGTTCCAAAAAGTACAGTCTCTCCCCGTGGCCCTTAGGCAATCCACAGATGGAGCTGTTTGCCTTGGGTTGTTTGTCTGCCTCCTCTCTAGCAGTAGCATAGTGCCATGGGGTCTCTATCCCAGCCAAGCCTCTGGGGACCTCTAAAACTCCTGTCTTTGAGCCCTACTGGTTGCAAAAACTCACAAAATTCAGCTTCTCTCATTTTCACATCAATGGTTTTGGGAAAATGTCTCTTTGTATCCCTGTGTTTTCCACTCCTCATTGCCTTTCTTAACAGCCAGGGCTCCCTCTCCTTTTTAGCACTCATGATGTGTTTCTCTACCAAGCCATGTCTCCACACTTCCTACCTTCCATTATGTAGCTGCTTCTCCTCCTCTGGTTGTGCAATTTGTTCCAGCAGCCCTCAGTCCAATACTTGATGTCTTGAGTATTCAGAATGAATTGATAATTATCTAGCTGTGTTTGAGGAAAGGTACAAGCCTAGGGTTCTCCTATTAGCCACTATCTTACCTTCCCACCTGGTCCATATCTTCTAAAGCACCAAATTTGCAAACTTAAAATTGCTCATGTTACCTTTTTAATGGCTACAGGATCTATTGTGGATAGAAATGATGTTTTTCCTGACAGTGGTGATTTTAAATTCTTTTTATCTTTATCAATCTCACTGAAAATGAAAATGTATCAATTTAATTTTATTGAATTTTTTGTTTTTGTTGTTATTCTTCTGTCTCTGAGTTTATTGGTTATGCTCTTCTTTTTCTTCTTCATTGTTTCAAGTTCATTTTGCTCTTTTCCCCCTGGGCTCTTGAGGTGAGAGATTATCAGTTTGAGCCTTTTACTATTTGTTAATATATGGGGACCTAAATTTTCATTTAAGCACTTTTTTTTCTTCATCTTACAAGTTTTGTTATATTGTGTTGTTGGTGGATGGAGTACCTTCTAATGTCAGACTCTGTTGTCTAGTGATACTCAGTACTCCTATATCCTTATGGATTTTGTGTCTAGTATTTCTCAGTTGCTGAGAGTTGGTGTGGAAGTCCTTAACTCTAAATGTGGTATATATTTTGTCTATATTTTTGGTTACATGCATTTTGTCTATATATAGCCCCTGGCTAGAATCACCCGATAGAACCTTAGTTTGAAGTGAGTTTTGAGGTTCTGAACTAAGTTGCTGTTAGGCTTACTGTTTCCAAATCATTTTGCCAGAAATAGAAGGTATTTTGGAGATGTTTTATTCATGTCAGTTGTCATTGCCAGGTTGCAGGTGCCTCTGACATACAATTTGGGATTGTATGGAAAACAGAAAACTCAAGAAACTCCCTACATTTTTGTTACTTAAGTCTCTAATTGATCCAACTTCTTTCCAGCTTTCAGCTTTTAACCATTATCTGTCAAATACCTTCTGATATGCTAGTTGTATTTTGTGGAGAAATCAGGGAAAAGTGAATATGTCATCTTGTTTTGAAAACAGAAATTATACTAATTAAAAAAATATATATGTTTAGTCTTATCTGTGTTTTCATACTGTGGCATACTTTGAGCAATACCACAGCTAACAGTAACTCATTCTAACCAACTCCCGTTTCTCTCTTCTCCAAACAACACAATTTCACTCCTTTATATAATCTTAGTATTCATTTATGTCCTTCTTGTATAAGTTTAAATTCCTGTCTTTGATTTGTTTACTTTAATTCTTTATCAACAATTAGCAAAGGATCAAATATATTGATTTTATCAGACTTTCACTATAGCTCTCTTCTTCTCCTGTGTTACAATATTTCTCTATTGCCATATGTCTCCATAGTATTTTATCATTTTTATTCTTGTTTTCTTGTTCTTTGCTATATAGCTAAATACATTCAATGTTTAATTCAATGTTTAAAAACAATCTTTTTTTTTTTTTTTTTTTTTTTGCTGTGGCATATTGCTACTCTAAGTTTGACCTATGGAGATACCAGTGCAGAAACTAGTTTAAGAACAAGATAAATACAGAAACACAGATAAATACAGAAAACGAATCTAAGTAATTTTTAAACTTTTATAGAAATAGGATGAAGACCCTTCAGGATTTATTTTGCATTTTACCTAAATATTGGTTCTAAGAGGATTGGAAAAATAAACATCTCTGATTCCTTTATGTCATACCTAGGTTGTTGCCTTAACACAATGCCATCTGGGTTCACAGAAAAGCAATTGTCAGCTACAGGCTTCTAATCTCAGTGACACATTTAACTTCAAAGATAGAATCTGTCTAAAGACCAAAGGAGAACCAATGTAAGAAATACAACTAAGAACACATGATAATTTTAATCTGTTATTATAAAGGTGACTTTTGAGAGCATATTGGTTGATTTTATTTCTTCTAGTCACCCCACAGAAAGACCTTTGGTAAATCTAACATTTTGGCTCAATTCTATTAAAACAAATAAACAAAAAATGGCAACAGTCAAAAAAAAAGCTGCATGGAAATTTTCTTTTAGGATTGATCATGAGAGAAATCGCTGACTATTATTCTCTTGATATAAAAATATTCTCTCAGGAAAAGAATGATGGCATTTTCCCTTTCTTATTACTTGTTTATATCCACACATTTTATCCACGATTTTTCCCTTCTTTCTTTCTGTTAAATGTTTCACTGTGCAATTGACCTCCACAGGAAAAAATTTTTGTTTCATTCCTAATATTCAGCTATAGGAGAGAGCACAGAGAAACTTGCCGAAGTCTCCATTTTTATTACTTCCAGGAAGATTGAAAAAGAAAAGAATAATGAAACTATTTCTACAATTAGGCCATGCAGGAGCTATTACAATCAGTACCATTTTAACCACATGAAATAAATTCCTGATCAAGTCTATTGTTCCTTTAGGATTGCTTAAAAATTCAGAGAAATTAAAATTCTCTAATGAGCATCAATTTATTTTTCTGCCTGTTATATGATTATAACTATATACCTGGTACAAGACTTTCTGGTAAGATAAAGGATATATTCTATGAGAGAAAACATAGTTTTAAATGATTGCATCATTTTCAACATTCATTTTGGAAACTTTTCCAAAACAGTTATTATTTGATAACCAACCACATTCAGATGAAATACATCACTTAGTTAAGCAAATCAGCCAATAATGTCCTTATGATCCCTTTCTCCATTTTTTATTAAAAAGTGCTTTACTTTGTAATAGTTATGATTATGAATCAAAGAACAACTTTTGAGTTTTAGAGAATATCATAAGTCCAACCATGGAGTGCTTTTTAGTTCAATTATGTCATTGCCGTAATAAAAGAAATAATCTGATTCATTGTGGAACTGCCAACTAATTCATAGTTCCAACAAAGTAATATATTTTTAGTCAAAATGGACAC
>PISX010027355.1:0-23076 GCA_004024625.1 Mellivora capensis | reverse complement strand
AAAAAAAAAAAGTTATCATCTAAATAAGTCAAGTACATCAGAATAAGAAACATCATCTAAAGAATCCTTAACATTAAAAGTAAACAGAAAAATTATTTATATAATGATGAAAACAAAAGTAAATTACATGGAAAATTATGTAAAAGTTTTAAATATGTCATTAAAATAAAAACAGAAAATAAAGTAACCAAGAATTCCACATATGAATTCAGAAATATTATATGCAGATATCATATTAATGAACCTAATATGTGTCTGTATTAAATTTATGAATTGTAATTTTGAATACATCTAAACTCTCAGAAACTCAAAATTCCCATGGTATGAAGTCAAAACTATGGAAAATTTAATTAAGGAATATAAATTGAAGACACCTGGGTGGCTCAGTCAGTTAAGTGTCTGCTTTTGGTTCAGGTCACAGTCCAGGGTCCTGGGATGGAACCCCATATCAGGCTCCTTTCCCTGCTCGGTGGGGAGTCTACTTCTCCCTCTCCTTCTGTCCTTCCTCCCACTTGTGCTCTCTCTCTCTTTCATGTTCTGTCTCTCAAATAAATAAAATCCTTAAAAAAAAACATAAAAAGATGAAGTTCTAAGGATTAATAATACAAAGTATAGAAAACCACAGACATCAAAAGAATTAAATTATATTAAGATGTGATTTTATGTTCCTCCATAGGAATATTTTTTTCAAATCTAGAGAAAAATAAGGATTTTCAATCAATATACAGGTTGTGAAAATGATCCCAGAATATAAATAGACAGTAATGAAACCAATAAACATGAGTGATACTGGAAAGATTATCAAACATTAATTATAAGAGCCCATGGCAAAATAGTTTTATAGGAACCACATTTATTTATTTATTTATTCATTTTTACTTTTTGCTTCTTGATGGAATCATTCATTTTTGGATGATGGAAGGATATTATGAAGAATATTATTAGTGTAATACTCTGTACCACTCCTTTGTATAATTTAGACAAAACCAGTAATTTACATTACCATAGCACCTTGAATTCTCATTTGCAAAGATTGGACAGTGGCAAAGTTGGTTATGATTTGGAGAAAACAAAGAGCATAGTGTGTGTCTCTTTCAGCTTTCTCCTTCTCCTGATACATAGATGGATAAGTAAATACATATATTCATATATATTTGTAGATATTATATTAATAAGTTGAATGTATTAATGTAGTATACTATATTTATAAGTTGCAATTTTTCATACACCCAAGTAAATAAAACATGGAGAACAAGCCTATATAATAACTAGACATATCACCGTGAAATAATTATGTGGGATTATGAAGATCTATATTGGTTTTTAGTCTTTTCTAAAGAATCTATTGATGTTATAAAAAATAAAACAAACCTTGATCTTCAAAACTTTTGGATGGCTTTCATTGAAACTATCCTATAAAAATTATTGAAAATATTGATTTAGACTATCTGCAGTTTCAAAGATGGCTGGATGTCAATGAAAAGATAATTTTTTTAACAATACTCTTTTCACAGCATTTTTCACCTCTCTGTTCCTTAGACTATAAATCAGTGGATTTAACATAGGGATGATAAGAGTATAGACCACAGCTATAATCTTGCTTTTTTCGGGTGAGGATATGGCCCCAGGCTGGGCATACATGAAGAACACAGTACCATAGAATAAACTCACCACAGTGATGTGAGAGCTGCAAGTGGAGAAAGTTTTACTCCTGCCATGGGTGGAGGGGATCTTCAAGACAGTGGATAGAATGTAAGCATAGGAAACCAGAATGACAGCTGTGGTGGTGATGATGATGAGGGCAGAGAGAATGAACAGAACAATCTCATTCACAAAAATGTCATCACAAGAGATCTTGATCAGGGCTGGGACATCACAGAAAAAGTGGTCCAGTCTGTTTTCTCCACAGAAATGCAAACTGAAGGTGAAACCTGTTTGTATCATAGAGTTAATGCCTCCACATATATAGGAGCCAATCACCAAATGAGCACAAGCCTGTTGAGACATACGTACAGGATAGAGGAAGGGCGAGCAAATGGCTGAGAAGCGATCATATGCCATAACAGCCAGAAGAAAGCCTTCGGTCCCAACACAGAGAGCAAAGAAAAAGAACTGTGTTGCACAGCCATTGTAGGAAATTTTCTTGTCCTTGGACAAGAAAGTAGCCAGAGTTTTGGGAGCAATGACTGTGGAGTAACAGAGATCTAAATAGGACAAATTTCTGAGAAAGAAATACATAGGTGTATGAAGTTTGGAGTCTATTTTAATGACAATTATCATGCTGATATTTCCCACCACAATGGCCATGTAGATAAGCAAGAAGAGTAAGAATAAGAGAATCTGTATGTCTGGAGCTGTTCCGAATCCCAGGAGAATGAACTCACTCACTTCTGAGTAATTCCTATTCATCTCTTTCTTCATAGCTGAGACCTATCTGAGAAAATGAGTGGAAGGTCATGAAGCCTGTGGAATGCCTTGTTAACGTTTGGTTCCTGAGGTTCTCAGTGAGAGAAAAAGTATTGAAAGGTGTGCTTGACTGCACATCAGACAAAACAGCCTTATTTATTCTAATATATTTAGTATCCTAGTCATATGGGAAATGTGGGTGGGCAAAGGATGCCTGGGACGAGTGATGACATCAGTCATTCTATGTCATTTGCTCCAAGCTATGGAATCACATGTACTAGGTCCAAATTTTACCTCTTTGAATCCAACAGAATCTAAGATAACTACCTGCATTTCCAATGCCTTGAAATCTTCTGTCAGATGGAAGATACTAATAATACCTACATTATAGAACTACTATGAAGATAACATGAGACTGAGTATGAAAAGAAACATTTACAGTTACTAGAACATCTTAAAAGCATAATAAATATTAACAAAAAGAAAACTAAATCTGCAAACAAGCAGCTAAAAATTATTTTTGCATTATGAATGGCAAACTGGGTGAAAACATAGTCATTTCCTTTCCCACCACAGGATGTGGTTAATTTGGTTCTCAAAACATTCTGCTATTTAAAAGATATTAGGAAACATGGATTTGCTATTTCATGAGGGAGAATGAGCATCCGTCTCAAAGAAAGTCATGTGACATGATGAATCAATCTCCTCTAGGAATGCTCTGTTCAGCCTCTACTTCCTACATCATCTACTCTGAATCTCTAATCTCTGATTCTGGTATGTCCACTCTTGTTGGCAGACGAACCCCAACATGTCTTTTTCCTTTTCCTGTTAAATGCTAATGTCTTAGTTTTGGAAATTGTTCTGTTTACATAGAGGTATTATGGTTGAAATACAAGATTAACTTCCCTAACAAGAAGTGTTTTTTTTTTCCTTAACTATGTTGTTAATTAAACTGATGATATTTATGCAAATAGAGCAAAAAAATCAATATTGCATAAGTTTTGTTGTTTGCTTTCTCAAGTAACTATTCATCTTAATATCAAACACTAAAGAGACAAAGGTACACATGGATAAAATATTAATAATTTTTAAATATCAGAAAAATTAAATCCAAGTGGAATAAAGGAAATTTTATAATTCTGTAGTCCATTACTTTATATAATTTCTGAACTGACAAAAAAAATTTTCCCTAAAGGAACTTATGACCATATTTTGAAGTCACATTTTTATTTAGAAATTTACATAAAATTCAAAGTACAGTAGAGTCAGAAGTGAAACTGATTTAGCTTCTGTTGCTATTTTTGTGTATGTGTAGTCAAAATGTTTTATTAGTTAAAAGTGTGACATTTTAATTCATATAAATCCAAGTTTTAATCCATGTCCTGCCACTCACTGGCTAACTAATCTTAGGCAAATTGTTCTAATTCTACAGAGCCTCAGCTTTCTCATCAGCAAACTGTAGTTTAGAATATTTACCTCATAGGATTATTGTTATAAGGATTAAATTAAATGATGTATATAAATTAAATGAAATATGTAGCATCTGAGAAGAAAAAGGTGCTCAAATAATGAATCTGTGAAAGAGTGAACTGAAAAAAAGAAATGTTTGATAAGTTAAGAAAATGATCTTCAGAAAAAGTTGATTTCCAAAAACCATGTACCTTACTTGAGATCCAGCAGATTTCAAACAAGCATCATTGAAGAATTTTAATAGCTGATCATTCCATTAATAAAAGCTTTGAAAAAACTGTAGTTAATTACAAAAGTGCTTCACATTACATGTTAGACTTATTCTACTATCTGAGTACACTCAATCAGTAGTCTTTTTTTATTTCTAAATTTCATGTACCTCATTTTTACTTAACTGAACTAAAAGAGAATCTTAGTTTGGGTCTTCAGTTTGAACTTCAAGAAATATCTTACTCTTTATATTCTGCAAAGACAGGACTGAAAATTCCTATGTTATCTGCCATAAGTTTGACCTAGCCACATTGTTATTAAAACCAAGAAGAGAGATTAGAAATATATGTATATAAATGTGTGACATTCTTGAAAAGTAAGAAGACCCTGGAGGTCAATTAGGTCAGTGTTTGCCAAACTTCCCCATACCTCAGAATCAACTGGGGAGCTTTGTTTTGCTCTGCCTTTAAGACTGATTCTTAGATCACACCTTATTCTTAATTAATCAGAATATGGAAAATTATCTATTAGTGAGATGAGTGTGGAGAAGCATTCACCCATATTTTAAGATTTCCAACTGACTAAAGAAATCAGTCCTTATGTAGAAGTTTTAGAATTAATTAATTTGGCCTTCTCCTTGCTTCCTGGAAGAATAGTGATTGCCTCACCCAAAGTCAATCAAAATCATCATTAATTATAAAGTTTCTTCTAAAAAGACACTCATAACCCTTCATGACATTGTTTTACAAATACTACCTCCAGCAATTTCTATCTTTATTCAACAAAAATGTGTAATAAATACAACTCATTTCTTTCTTTTCTTTTTTTTTTTTTGAAGATTTTATGCATTTGTTTGACACAGAGGGAGAGAGAGCACAATTAGGCAGAGAGGCAGGCAGAGAGAGGGGGGGAAGCAGGCTCCCTGTTGACCAGAGAGCCTGATGCAGGGCTAGATCCCAGGACCCTGAGCTCATGAGCTGAGCCAAAAGCAGAGGCTTAACCCACTGAGCCACCCAGGTGCCCCTATTTCTTGTTTTTCTGATGCAATGTATGTTTCAAGTAGATCACTACAGGGTTTTGTTTGTTTGTTTGCTTTATAATTTTTTAATAAACATATATTACTAGCCCCAAGGGTACAGGTCTGTGAATCGCCAGGTTTACACACTTCACAGCATTCCCCATAGCACATACCCTCCCCAATGTCCATAACCCCACCACCCTCCCCCCCTCCGCAACCCTCAGTTTGTTTTGTGAGATTAAGAGTCTCTTATGGTTTGTCTCCCTCCCAATCCCCTCTTGTTTCATTTATTCTTTTCCTACCCCCAAACCTCCCACATTGCATCTCCACTTTCTCATATCAGGGAGATCATATGATAATTGTCTTTCTCTGATTGACTTATTTCACTAAGCATAATGCCCTCTAGCTCCATCCACATCATCGCAAATGGCAAGATTTCATTTCTTTTGATGGCTGCATAGTATTCCATTGTATGTATATATATAGATATAGATATCTATATCTATATATATATACCACAGCTTCTTTATCCATTCAACCATTGATGGACATCTAGGCTCTTTCCGTAGTTTGGCTATTGCTGCTATAAACATTCTTGTGCACATGCCCCTTTAGATCACTACGTTTGTGTCCTTAGGGTAAATACCCAGTAGTGCAATTGCTGGGTCGTAGGGTAGCTCTATTTTCAACTTTTTGAGGAACCTCCATTCTGTTTTCCAGAGTGGTTGCACCAGCTTGCATTCCCACCAACAGTGTAGGAGGGCTCCCCTTTCTCCACATCCTCGCCAGCATCTGTCATTTCCTGACTTGTTAATTTTAGCAATTCTGACTGGTATGAGGTGGTATCTCATTGTGGTTTTGATTTATATTTCCCTGATGCCAAGTGATGTGATGCACTTTTTCATGTAGATCCCTACAGATTTATATAAACCAGGTTCGCCCCCACTTCCAAGGCATTCCTTTACTCTCTTCACATTTCCACTCTATACATATACTTTTATCTTGGGCTCTGAAAGACCTTTTAGAGAATATATTTTATATATAGTAAAATGTCTTGTTCTGGAATATTTGAAGAAGCTCCTGAGATTTCATGAAGCCCCAATAATTTTAAATAAAATTTTGTTCATTTAAATGGCAGGTTTTATGATTCATATCAAATTCTAAAAACAACTCCCAACCTAAAGTTATTAGTAATAAAAGTTACAAGTGATACGCCTACAAATCAAGAACGACTGGACAATTAAAACAAAGACCGTATGTGATCTTTTTAGCATTCATAATTGCAAATTATTTTTTAATATGCATCTTTCCATCAATTAATATCAACACAATACATGATACAGAAGTAATATTAAATTTATTTTATTTTTCCTTTTATTCACTTGTTGTATTTATAAAATCATGTTAAAAATACCTTATAATGGCTACCAGCCACTTAAAATTCTGTAACACTCCTACTATACTGATATAATTACTTGAGTATTCTTATGTAATATATTCACTGTCTCAAACTCATTTTGATCTTTTGCTTAAATCTATCAATCTTTGAGTGCTTATTTATTCAACTCTACTAGCACTCATAATGTCTCCTCAATACCAAGTATCAAACATATTTAAATTTCTTATTTTTGCATATACTTTCCACAGTCTCCACTTTTTTTTTTCACTTTCCAATCACATATATTCTTCACTTGGAAACTGGAGATAACAATAATATCTTCTCATAGGGTTGCTGTATGGGTTAAATAAGTTAAAATATGTAAAACACAGCTGTATGTATATATATACATACAGCTGTATTTTATTATTTTATTATATTATGTATTTTATTATTAGATATTATTATTATATCTCACATATACTATTAGATATACTAAAAATTTTTATTATATTATGTATTTTATTATTAGATATATTATTATATCTCACATACACTATGAAACACTAAGCTACATTTCAACAGCAACAGCACCAATGATATGACACTAAGAATACTCAATAAGAAGAAAAAATAAACAAGATAAAAGAGCCTGCCCACAAAAGAGGAAAACAAATTTTAAATTTTTTAAATTTTAATTTTTTTCCCATTTCTTTTCAGTGTAACAAAATTCATTTGTTTATGCAGTATACCCAGTGCTCCATGCAACACATGCCCTCCATAATACCCATCACCAGGGTCCCCCAACATCCCACCCCTCACCCCTTCAAAACCTCAGAATGGTTTTCAGAGTCTATAGTCTCTCATGGTTCATCTCCCCCTCCAATTACCCTCAACTCCCTCCTCCTCTCCATCTCCCCCAAATTTTAAAATTTTGAAACAAAACAAATTTTAAAAGAAACTTTTGGTTTGAAGAAAGTAAATTGTCACTGAGTCATGAAGATGCCTGTCTTCCCAAAGTTCAAGAGTGCATAGTGAGCTAACACATGTAATTTTACTGTCCAGAAAAGAGGATTAGCAGCACCAATGGGGTAAAAAGATTCAACCAGTGAACTCGAACGTTTTCAAAAATAAAAGGCACATGACCGACTCCTGCTACAGTGATTCCTTGAAAGAAAATAAGGAATCATTCCTGGTCTATGAATGATGGACATCCAAATCATTTATGACATAGAATCAAAGAGAATTTTTGAGGTTGGAATACAAAATTCCAAGAACTTAGAGAAATGATCTTAAGAATCAAAGCATCATCCCCAAAAGAATCTGGCCTTCAGAAATTGAGACTATTCTTCAAAAAAAGGAACAGAAATATATAACATTCTTGGGGTGCCTGGGTGGCTCAGTGGTTTAAAGCCTCAGGGAAGAATGTATATATACATTCTTCCCTGAACATCATGCAGCCTATGCAGACAGCTTCATCAACAGTAGAACAGTTTTATCTATAAGAAATTTAATTTTAATCCACAGGACTCTTCAGTGTTCAGTGAGAAGAAATGGGTACATTGGCCATACCTATGGAAGCCCCTAGTTAAACTGAGGATTAAAAAAAAAAATCCTAACTAAAATAACTGTATTCCTGCTACTCAGGAGGATTGAAAAAGAAGTTTAATTTGACCTGGAAATTAAAAGAGATATGCCTAGGATTCTGATTCTGGTCAAGAAGAAGTCATAGGAGCCAGAGTCACTCTCTTGCCTGAATCAACAAGAGAACATCTCTATCTCTCTCTCTCTCTCTCTCTCTCTCTCTCTCGGGCTCTGTATATATATATATATATATATATATATATATATTACACACACAGACACACATATACATACAAATATATGTACATATGCATTCAAGACATTGAAGGCAATGAAAAACAGTGATTTCTGAAAGGTGGGAAAGAAATATGGTAAGTCCAGTGATTATTCCAGTTCATTTCACTTAGAGCACTTCAAAATTTTAAAATGTAGTTAAAAATGATCCCACAAAGAAAAACTCTGTTTTGGTTCACTGGTGAATTCTACCAAACATAAAAGTAAAAACTTAGTGACAATTCTACACAAACTTTCCCAAGGAACTTAAAATGAGAAAACACTTTCTAGTTTAGCCTATGAAACTAGTGTAAGGTTAGTGGTAAACCAGATAGGAAAAGGGCAAGATAACTACTAGCCAATATCTGTTGTAAACATAAATGCAAAGTTTCTAAAAAAATTTTAGTAAATTCAATCTAGAAAAAGAACAAAACTATAATATAACTAGGAAGAAGTTATCCTAGGAATACAAAGCTGGTCTAACATTCAAAAATAAATTAATTTGGGGCACCTGGGTGGCTCAGTGGGTTAAAGCCTCTGCCTTCAGGTCAAGTCGTGATCCCAGGGTCCTGGGATGGAGCCCCACATGGGCTCTCTGCTCAGCAGGGAGCCTGCTTCACCCTTTCTCTCTCTGCCTGCCTTTCTGCCTACTTGTGATCTCTGTCTGTCAAATAAATAAAATCTTTAAAATAATTAATTAATTAAGTTAATTAATTTACTATACTAACAAACTAAAATGGATTTCAATTATACTTAATAAACTAAATATACACATTTATATTTAAATTCACATATGTTATATATTACATATAAACATGTGATATATAAAAAATCATATCATAATATATGTATATGTGTGTGTGTTTATGTGCATGTGTATATGTGGTTGACCCTTGAACAACATAGGAATTAGGGGTGCTGGCCAACTCACACACATAGTCAAAAGTCCACTAAAAACTTTTGACTGCTCCAAAACTTTACTAATAGTCTACTGTTGACCAGAGCCTTACTTATAACATAAACACATACAATTAACACATATTTTGTATTAACACATATTTTGTATATTGTATGTATTATATACTGTATTCTTACAATAAAGAAGCCAGAGAAAAGATAGTTTTACTAAGAAATTCATAAGAAACAATCACCTTGATTGAACATGGAAAAACCATTTGACAAAACCAGGCATTCATGTCTGATAACAACTCTCAGCAATTTCCCAGTTTAATAAAGAGCACCTATGCAAAACCCATGGATAATATGACCCAGAATGATAAAAGATGGAGTGACTTCTAATATCAGGTACAAGAGGGATTAGAAAAATTTTAATGTAATTGATATTGGTTTAGCAGAAGCTTCAGAGGATTCAAAATTATGAACCATTTTGTTGAAACAAAATTTTACTTTTTCAAACAACACATTATCTAATGACTTTCAATTTAATGAAAGAACTATTGTAATGGCTTGGTCTAATCTAGTCTCCCTGTATCAAATCGCATTTAGTGATAGCATGTCAAACCAAATATTTCTCCCAACAATTTGAAAAAGAAAAAAAATAAAGGAAAAGTAAAGAAAGAAAACGAAAAGAAAAAACAAAGAAGAGAAGAGAAGAAATGAAAGGAAAAGGAAAGGAAAGAAAAAAGAGAAGAAAAGAAGGAAGTATTGATATGGAAACATTTAGAATGATTTGTGTTAAAAACTAGCACTAGTTAAGCAGTTTAGTAAGAAGATTAAAGGGACTATTTTGCATTGATTGATATATTAAGCATTGGTATGTAAACATTACTAAACAAGTTGTTAAATATTTTGAATATCACCACTTTTGGTCACCACTAAAACAACTCAATCATTAGTCAAACTCTTCCATAATAAAAAATTCTTTGTCATTAACAAGTCAGGAAATGACAGATGCTGGCGAGGATGCCGAGAAAGGGGAACCCTCCTACACTGTTGGTGGGAATGCAAGCTGGTGCAACTGCTCTGGAAAACAGCATGGAGATTCCTCAAAAAGTTGAAAATAGAACTACCTATGACCCAGCAATTGCATTACTGGGTATTTACCCTAAAGATACAAAGGTAGTGATCCAAAGGGGCACGTACACCCGAATGTTTATAGCAGCAATGTCTACAATAGCCAAACTATGGAAATAACCTAGATGTCCATCAACAGATGATTGGATAAAGAAGATGTGGTATATATACACAATGGAATACTATGCAGCCATCAAAAGAAATGAAATCTTGCCATTTGCAATGATGTGGATGGAACTAGAGGGTATCATGCTTAGTGAAATAAGTCAATCAGAGAAAGACAACTATCATAGATATCCCCGATATGAGGAAGTGGAGATGCAACATGGGGGGTTGGGGGGGTAGGAAAAGAAGAAAAGAAACAAGATGGGATCAGGAGGGAGACAAACCATAAGTGACTCTTAATCTCACAAAACAAACTGATGGTTGCTGGGGATAGGGGGGGAGGGAAAGGGGGGTGGGGTAATGGACATTGGGGAGGGTATGTGCTATGGTTAGTGTTGTGAAGTGTGTAAACCTGGCGACTCACAGACATGTACCCCTGGGGATAAAAATACATTATATGTTTATAAAAAATTTAAAAAAATTAATTAAAAAAAACCTCTTTCTCCAGATGGCATTACCCATCAGTTCTCCCAAATCTTCAATGACAAAATAATATGTTATATGATCACTTTTCAGAATAGAAAAGTTGGAAAAAGTTGCCATCTTTTTTATTAAATATTTTATTTATTTATTTGACAGACAGAGATCAAAGTAGGCAGAGAGGCAGGCAGAGAGAGACAGAGAAGCAGGCTCCCCACTGAGCAAAGAGCCCAATGCGGGACTTGATCCTGGGATCATGACCCAAGCCAAAGGCAGAGGCTTAACCCACTGAGCCACCCAGGTGCCCTGGAAAATGTTGCTATCTTTGAATGATGTTAAGACAAACTTGAGTCCAAAATGTGCCATAATTCTTGTGAGGAAAACAAATAATTCTGTCTTGATTATAAACATACTACACAACAATTCTGATAAAATTCAGTAAAATCCCATGAAACTGTATCTCAAGACAAGACAAATTCAGAAATAATATAATTAGCAAATATTTTCCATTTTCTACACAGCCCTTTTCTGAAACAAAGGATGGGATTCTACAGGACTTACTTTTGGTGAGGGAAAAGCAAAAAGGAGGGAAGGGAAAGCAAGGGTGGCAATGTCAAACAACTTTACCTCAGGAAGACACAGGTATAGGCTTACTTTGCACATATCTTCTCGCAGTAAACCAACCTCCCTTGCTCAGGACAATTTGGTGGGGATAGAAAACTAAGTAACTAGGAAGAGCTTTGAATTCTTTTTTTTTTTAATATATTTTTTTTATTTCTTTTCAGCGTAACAGAATTCATAGTTTTACACCACACCCAGTGCTCCATGCAATGCGTGCCCTCCATAATACCCACCACCAGGCTCCCCCAACCTCCCACCCCCAGCCCCTTCAAAACCCTCAGGTTGTTTTTCAGAGTCCATAGTCTCTCATGGTTCATCTCCCCCCCAATTTCCCTCAACACCCTTCTCCTCTCCATCTTCCCATGTCCTCCGTGTTATTTGTTATAGAGCTTTGAATTCTTAACTATTGTTCTGGAAGATCCTTTCTATCACAGTATCCAGAATTTACTTCAGATTTAGTTGGCATGGATGACAGCCACCAGATGGCGGCAACTGCAGCTGTGTCCATCCAGAGTTTGCTTCTGGAGCCAGAACCCTCCAGGAACACTGAGCAGTTCTGGATCCTCTCGATCATATAATTTACCATGATAATTAGACACTTACTTTAGAAAAGAATATTATGGAACTACTCCTATTATGTTAAAGCAGGATTTTAAAGCATTATAAAATTGTATTCAGTAGTATATAAAAAGCACTGTATATTATGACAAATCAGGGCAAAACCTTTATTTCCTTTCTACATTTTTTAAATGTTAAAAATATTCCTAACTGTTGGAAAAACACTTGAATAAAGACCTCAGTCCACACCATATAAGATTAAAAAAACTTTATAATAACTAAAATTCAAATATAATATATGAAAACATTAATATTTGAAAATATCAGATTTTGAATGGGTAAGTATATGTAAAAAAGAGAAAAAATGAAATTATACACAAATGTATGCTACTTCACATGCAAAATTGTTTAATTTCAAAAGAGAATAAACACAATAATATTTGCACAAATAATGACAGGATATGGGGCACGTGGGTGGCTCAGTCGGGTAAGCGTCTGAATCAGCTTAGGTCATGATCTCAGAGTCATGAGATTGAACCCCGAGTTGGCATGGAAACTGCTTGAGATTCTCTCTCTCCCTTTCCCTTGCCCAGCCCCCATTCTCCCTTGCACGTGTGCACTCTCTCTCTCTCTCTAAAGAAAAAATTAATGACAGGATAATGGGCCAATGACAGGACTGACCCCATATATATACCTCCCTTCAGAAATAGCTGTTTCTAGATTATGAGATTACATCTTTAGAATATTCCACATGCTTTGCAATATATATTTGAATAATAAAAATTCTGGAACCATACTAGTATTGAGTTTTGACTATACCAAGTTAGTCTCCAACTGCCTCAATGTCCTCATTTGAAAAACAATGATAACAGTGATGTTATATATTCTTTATGTATCAGCTTTTATTATAAAATATATCATTTAATATTTAGAAAAAATGAAGAATTAAAAATTAATACAATATTATTGCCACATATTTTCCATGTAAATAATTCTTAAATAATATACTGGAGGTCCTCTTTTTATAGCAGTAGTAATTCTAAGGATGATAGTCTTCAAAATATAAACCTGAGTCTTTGGGAAAGAAAAGGGTCTTTACTCAAAAGTGTTATATGTAATCATTACCATTCTGTTTTGCCCCTACACAGTGTGGCTGCTCTCTTTTCCAAATGAATATCAGTATACTTGCTTATTAGGATGGAATAGTTCATGCAGATGTAATACTTTAATTCTTGTACAAGAGTAGCTCTTACTATTTACTTCCTAAAGTAAAACTGAAATGAAGATATTATTATCACATCCAAAATTGAAAACAATGTTTTCATATATTCTAAGCATAGAAATACCATTTTGTAACACTTAGAAAAACATTTGATGCCATATATTAAAATATCTTTGAATTATTAATATTCCAAGAACAAGGATAACTGGGACCCTTAGAAAACAGACAATGTCCACTGCCTCATGGTTTTACAAACATCATGGAAGGAATCATTTCCAGTGTAGTATTCTCTTCACAGCATCCTTCACATCTCTGTTTCTCAGACTGTATATTAGAGGGTTTAGCATTGGTATTATCAATGTGTAGTGCACCGCTACGATCTTGTTTTGCTCTGGGGAGAAGATGGCACTGGGCTGGGCATACATAAAGAACACGGTCCCATAGAACAAACTCACCACAGCTATATGGGAACCACAGGTGGAGAAGGTCTTACCCCTGCCATGGGTAGAGGGGATCTTCAGGACAGTGGAGAGGATGTAAGCATAGGAAACCAGAATGACAGTTGTGGTGGTAATGATGATGAGGGCAGAGAGAATGAACAGCACAATCTCGTTCACAAAAGTGTCATCACAAGATATCTTTATCAGGGCTGGGACGTCACAGAAAAAGTGGTCCAGTCTGTTTTCTCCACAGAAACGCAAACTGAAGGTGAAACCTGTTTGCACGATGGAGTTGATGCCTCCACAGATGTAGGATCCAGTCACTAACTGAGCACAGACTTTCTGGGACATGTGTCCAAGGTAAAGGAGGGGGAAGCAAATGGCCGAGAATCGATCAAATGCCATGACAGCCAAAAGGAAGCCTTCCGTTGTGACAAATAGAGCAAAGAAGAAAAACTGGGCTGCACACCCATTGTAAGAAATCTTCTTTTCACTAGACAGGAAGTTAGCTAAAGTTTTGGGGGCGATGACTGTGGAGTAGCAGAGATCTAAATAGGACAAGTTTCTAAGGAAGAAATACATAGGCATTTGAAGTCTGGAGTCCATCTTAATGACAATTACCATGCTAATATTTCCCACCACAGTGACTGTATAGATTAGCAAAAACACTAGGAATAAGAGGATTTGTAATTTTGGAGGGGTTCCAAAGCCTACCAGAATGAACTCTGGCACTTCTGAATAATTAGTATTAAGCTCATTTTTCATGGCTGAGATGTAGGTAGAACTGGAGAGATGGTAAAAATGAAAGAAATAAGTGATCAGAACACTAGTTCAAGTAAAAATAACCAAAAACCAAAATAGAAAAAATTTCATCATATTGTTCCCAATAAATTACAAAACAGCAATACAGAACAAATTGTTATTTTTAAAAAATAAAGAATTTAATCTGATTGGTCACCTTTTGAGATATACCTATTTTGCAAATAATGCAGGCTTGTTCTCTAAGCATGCTTTGGAGAAATACAGATTCTAGCAAAGTGTGTAGAAACAAGAGCTCGTTGTTTGTTTTTCCCTTGAGTTATTAACAGTTACCATTGAAAGTTGCCTTCTCTTGTGGAATATATTTCTCACAGACATAATAATCCACTTAAAACTTCATTTGGAGTGAAAATCCATTAAATTGATGATCTCTTTATTTTTTTAAATCATTTAGCTCCCTTATCTACTATAAAAAATAACAGACAAATATTATATTCATTTTTCTTTTATTTTGAGGAGAAAAGCTTCATATTCTGACAAAAGAATTATCTTTTTACCTGGTAACTCAGACTCTTATTTCTTCCATTATTTTTTGTCCCTATGATTATGTGCACTCTTATTGGCACAATTCACTTACTAAAAACAGAAGCAATTCTTGAGTATATTTTCTAAGCATGATTTCATCATACTTTCATTTTTTCTCTTTCTCCTTTTTTCCTTCTTTCCTTCCTTCCTTCCTTCCTTCCTCCCTTCCTTCCTTCCTTCCTTCTTTCCCACTCTTATTCCCTTTGGAGTTTTCAAGGTGGAATCTAGGTAGGGAATTCTAAGATCTTGGATAGAGATTTTTCTGTCCTTTCAGAAACAGACAAATCTAGTAAAAAAAATACAAAGATCTGTGCATATGGAGGAGAGAGGACACATATGACAATTTAAAGATAGGTAAAAATGGGGGAAAAGGAAGAAATATGTATTTAAACAAGCTTTCATTGTATTTATTTAGACATATGATGTTATGGCTATAAGTGTCCCTAAAACATGGTGGTAGAAAAAGGAATTATTTTTTTTATTTTATGTATGGAGAAATTAAGAAAAAAATATTTAAAAAGCTTCTTTAGAGGCATGAAATTGAGGAACAGAGTGGTTTACTATTCAATAAGCTATCATAAAATATAAAAGAAAAGTAACAATTCAAAGATTCACATACTAGGGAAATATCTTTCATATTTTATAATCATGGTTTTATAAATATATAACAATTATTATGTAAGTCGTATAATTATAATAAATAAAAATTATATAAGATATAAATTGTACAATGTCTCATAATATCTCTGGTCATCTTTATTTTGGCATGGTTTCAATAATGGTGACATTCTTTGAAGATAGGTTGAGACAACGCAAGTATATTAGAGTCAATTTAGTCCAGTATTTATATCTACTTCCCTGAAAAAAATTAAAAGTTAACAGCAATGTTGACTGATTTTAGAAGGCAGAAAAATCATCAAAATAAACTCTGGTAGGGCCTATCAACTAAAAAATGTATGGTTTCCTTAAATTCACATTTTATACAAAATTTCTGGTTCTAACAGAAAAATTGAAAAAAAAAGTAATTAAAGCAATCTAAAAAAGAGTTTGACGAGAAAAACTAGATATAAAATATATTCTTAGGAATGAACCATTTCGGAGCGCCTGGGTGGCTCAGTGGGTTAAAGCCTCTGCTTTCGGCTCAGGTCATGATCTCAGGGTACTGGGATCAAGCCCCACATCAGATTCTCTGCTCAGCAGGGAGCCTGCTTCCTCCTCTCTCTCTGCCTGCTTCTCTGCTTACTTGTGATCTCTGTCTGTCAAATAAATAAATAAAATCTTTAAAAAAAATGAACCATTTCTCTCCTTGTAAACTCTCTATTATATGTGAAATCATGAAGAAACAGGAGTATGAAAAGAAGTGCACCTTGGTTTCCTGTAACACTGATTGCATCTCTTCCCTGGCCAGATCAGACTCCAACTGCTAAGATGAACAAGCACTAGCAACAATTGTAGTTTTCTCTCTCTCTCTCTCTCTCTCTCTCTCTCTCTTTTAGTTTATTGTACTTTTTCATTGATTAAAACAACACCAGACCTGGTCCGGTCCTGAGAGAAATTCTCTCTTAAGGAGGGAAACTAGAGTGGTGCACATTCCCTCTGCAAGATGGTAACCAGGCACAAAAAACTTTCTCACCAGTAATGTGCTCAGAATGCAAAAGAGAAGTGAGAGAAGAAATGATTCATTAGAAATTTACCAGACCTTTGGGAAGTAGAAGGGCTCTCCAGAGGGCATGAGAACTATCCTTCTACCTACTGAACAAAATAATAATAACAATTAAACACATTTGGATGAGAAGCATTTGATTCTTTTTTTTAACCTCATAATCTACGCAGAGGAAATTCACCATTTTTCATCTGAGTGGATAACAACCCTTATTTTTAGAAACTCATTTCTTATCTCTACTGTTAATATGTCAAACTTGTATTAGAAGAAAATTTTATACACAGAATAATCCGAATAGTCAGGTGAGGAGTTGGGTGGGAAAAGGAGGATTTTGAAGTAACACAGAGACTGCCAGAGCAGGCAGTCATATATCCATCTCTGATTTCAAGGCACAAGAGAGGTGGTGTTAAGGATCCCAGAAGTCTAGGAATTGCTTTAAGAGTGAGACCATGGCTGGGTTCGGCCACCTGCACTAGAACCAAAAAGAGAAACCCCCAAGGAGCATATTGAAAGAGAAAGAAATTCCCTCTTCTCACACATCCTCAGTTTTGCCATTAGTGGGAAAGCAAAGCTTCTCCATGTTCCTAGAGATCCTTCCTACTTTATCTCGATGACATTTCCCTTTAGCTAGAACAACTTTCTTTGGTATTTCTTAGGGCACAAATTTGGCATAATGTATTCTCTTAGTTCTCCTTCATATCAAAAGTTCCTTATTTTGCCTTCAGTTCTGAAGCCTGTGTTTTCTGCACATGCATGTTGGTTTGGTTTCCCCTACCCCAATCTTTAAGCACTTTAAAGACTTTACATTGTCTATGGTTTATATTGTTTCTGACAAGGGCATGCTTTAACTTTGATTTGCTTGTGTGTGATGTCCTTTTTATACTCACCTTCAGAACTTGATTCTGATGTGCTTTATTTGGTTTTCTCTCTGTCTATGGGATTTCTCTGTATCTGTCTATGGGATTTTGCCCATTTGTTTGCATCTGTGTGGTTAGATTTGTCATCAAATATGAAAAATATTTGCCCTTTATACTTTATATTATTTTTCTGGCCCCTCTTCTTCCAGTTACATGTACATATTTTCTCAGTTGTCACTAAAAGCCTGTTCATTATTTTTCCTTTTTAACTTAATCTTAGGTTTGGTTTGTTTCTACTGCTATATATTCAAGTTTCAAATCTTTTCCTTCTGATTTTTTCCTTTTCTTAGAAATTACAGTCATTCACAACTTATTGGGCAATCGCTAAAAATGTTTAGTTCATGTATTTTCTCCAGAGTTTAATAGTTTTGTGATGGGAGACAAGTCTAAGGTTGTCATTCCTTCATAACTAGATGTGGAAAATCTTAAACCCATTTTTTAAAAATTATTGAATTACCTCAGCATTTGCAGTATAAACATACATGTCAGTGAGATTTCATTGTTCTTTTTTATTGAAGTATTTTTATTGTCTGATTTGAACGTTTAAGTTAATTTATGAGTGATATTTGTCTATGATTTTTTGTTTAATGTCCATATGACATTTATGAGAGACTCATATAGTAGGAGAGTATTTTCTTTACAACTATTTCTGACAGAGTTTATGTAAAAATTATCTTCTTGCTTTCTTAAATGTTTGCAAGTAAACACTGGTGAAGCTATTTATACTTCATAGGAATATCATTAATAAAAATTCAGTTAGTTTAAGAGATACTATAAAATTCATATTTATCTTTTACACATAATTTTGTTGTACTTAAAATATCTTTATTTTAAAAAATCATCAATTTTTGGTAAAAATGTTTTCTTTTTCTTAATAGCAGAGGAATATGTAGTGCCATCCCCATTTCATTCCTGATCCTTGTGATTTAATGTTCTTTTTTCCTTATAAAATTTGGGATTTTATACACACTATTAATTTTTCAAAGAATCAACATTAAATGCATGTGAATAGCCTATATCATATATAGTTTTTCTTGACTAATTATACCTTTATTATTTATTTTCTTTTGTTTTGTTTTGTTCTGATTTGACTTGCTGTTTTCTGTTTCATATTATTAAGAAGATTATTATTCGTTTAAGATCTAGGTGTTCTTGCCTTTCTTCCTATTTACAAGTAAGTGTTTGTATATCTTCTAAGTATTACTTATTCTTATGAAGCTTAGAAATATCATAGTTCATCACAGACATTTCTGCAAAGAAGACATCCAGATGGCCAACAGACACATGAAAAAGTGCTCCACATCACTCGGCATCAGGGAAATACAAATCAAAACCACAATGAGATATCACCTCACACCAGTCAGAATGGCTAAAATTAACAAATCAGGAAATGACAGATGCTGGCGAGGATGCGGAGAAAGGGGAACCCTCCTACACTGTTGGTGGGAATGCAAGCTGGTGCAACCGCTCTGGAAAACAGCATGGAGGTTCCTCAAAAAGTTGAAAATAGAACTACCCCATGACCCAGCAATTGCACTACTGGGTATTTACCCTAAAGATACAAACTTAGTGATCTGAAGGGGCACGTGTACCCAAATGTTTATAGCAGCAATATCCACAATAGCCAAACTATGGAAAGAACCTAGATGTCCATCAGCAGATGAATGAATAAGGAAGATGTGGTATATATACACAATGGAATAATATGCAGCCATCAAAAGAAATGAAATCTTGCCATTTGCAATGACATGGATGGAACTAGAGGGAATCATGCTTAGTGAAATAAGTCAATCAGAGAAAGACAACTATCGTATGATATCCCTGATATGAGGAAGTGAAGATGCAACATGGGGGGTTAGGGGGGTAGGAAAAGAAGAAAAGAAACAAGATGGGATCCGGAGGGAGACAAACCATAAGTGACTCTTAATCTCACAAAACAAACTGAGGGTTGCCGGTGGGGGGGGGAGGGAAAGGGTGGTGGGGTTATGGACATTGGGGAGGGTATGTGCTATGGGGAGTGCTGTGAAGTGTGTAAACCTGGCGATTCACAGACATGTACCCTTGGGGATAAAAATACATTATATGTTTATAAAAAATTAAAAAAAAGAAATATCATAGTTCATTATCATTTAGTTCAAACTAAATCAAAACTGAATTTGATAGATAATTAGAAAATGTTATGGGCATGGACATTAGAAACAAACACCTCCTAAAAGTCCATTTGATTTCTGTATCAGGTTGACTATGATTAAGAACATACACTGAATGATTTCAATCAGTGAGTTTGTTGAGGGTTTATGTCCCATCTAGTGTGAATGACAGGAAGTGACTCTTACATATTTGTAAGAAATAGCATGTTGTTACTGCTAATGTTATTGTGAGTAGCCTAAGAATAAAAATACTATATTAGATTCTGGTACATGTTACAGATTAGATAGTCAAGATCTATGTCATGTGCTTTCTAGAAGAAGAGATTGGAAAGTTTAACTGTGGCCTGCCACAAGGGTTTTTGACCCAGATTTTGTTCTACCAATTAGATCTACACAAACTCTGAATTTAGAATGGAACAAACACTTGGGGGTCGACTTTCTGTTCATTTTGGCTTTTTCTTCTACCAGTAGACAAGTTTTGGAAACATGTGGGCTTTTCTCTGCAGCATTGTTGAATGTCCAGATTCCTAGAGAAGCAGTTTTGATGGATGAAGAAGTAGTGACATCTTTTTGCTCCCTTCTATCTGACCCCTGGATCATAGTTAAGGAGCTGTATTTTTAAATTGTATCTCCAGTGGTAGCCTCTCTCTGTGAGCTAATCCTAAATTGTCCTGAGGGTCATTATAAGAATGTCACCCAGGAGCACTTGGGTGGCTCTGTCGGTTTAGCGTTGACTCTTGATTTTGGCTCAGGTCTTGATTTGGGTCATGAGATCAAGCTCTGGCATGGCCACAGCAGGAGTATCTGCTTGAGGTTCTCTCCCTGTCCCTCTGCCCCTCCCCCTGCTCATCACACGCATGCACACACACACTCTCTCTCTCTCAAATAAATAAATCTTAAAAACAAACAAACAAAAAAAGAGTATCACCCAGAAGTTCCCAGCCTTTCCAAATTGACAGGCTTCTATTCACCTTAATTAATATTTTCCTGTTTAAAGTAACAAACCTATTTATTCATCCTACACCAACAAAATTTTTATTAATATTGTATTAAAATGAGGAGCTCTTGCCCTATATCATTTTGTATTCCACACACTGAAAAGTCCTAGATAGATTCTAGAAATAATTTTTAATTAAAAGGAGATTTAGGAGCACCTGTGTGGCTCAGTTAATTAAGAGTCTGCCTTTGGTTCAGGTCATATTCTCAAGATCCTGGGATCCTGTCCCACAATGGCTTCCTGCTCAGCAGGGATTCTGATTCTCCTTCTTTCTCTTACCCTGCTTTCATCCTCTCTCTCATTCTCTCTCAGTCTCTAGCTGTCAAATAAATAAATAAAAACTTTAAAAAGTGGGGGGGACTTAAAAGATAGGATTACAATTAATACATGGAAATATTTAGGACAAAATGGCATCCTGAAAATATTAAGCTCATTAAGTAGAGTGTTATCTCTATGGTTTTAATGTAGTCTTTTCAACACAAATATTTTTTAAATATTTCCCTAAGGAATTTTAAATAATCTTATCGAATGCTATTATTTCTTTTATTTTCTAATTGTTTAGTTTTGAATATATGAAAACATAGAAATCACAAAACATTATCTGATCTTTAATTTGTGATTTAAAGGATATTTATGATATCATGGAATATATCTACATCAAGGAATACAGGTAAACCCTAAGTTGGAGTGAATTTTTGTCTTTTTTGAATTATAGTGAATGTAATTTACTACATAATTTAAAATGTTCACTTTTTAGTCTAACATCTAACACTTTTCTCATATGGTACAAACTTTTAAATCTGTCTCTCTGTGCCTACCAATACGTATGTTATGACAATTCCCAGAACCTTTTCTTCGTCAGTGAAAAAAATTAAGTCCAAAGAAATTCCCAAAGGATACATAAAACCTGTCCTTGGAAAAGTTCCATGTACTTGGAATATTATTAGATTATTTGTTTGTATCTGAGGTTACCACAGTCCTCATGGACAACAGCCCTGGAGCCTGCACTTAACGTCTCTACAACTGACTTTAAGATTACTCTTCTCCCAGCGGGATTGATCAGAGGATGAGCAAAACCTTAATGTTGGAATATCCTGAAGAAAAGTTTCATGGGACTAAAAATAAGAACATTGTAAACAACCATTGTTGACACTCAAACAAATGATGATTGACTCTAGATGACACAGAGTTGCTAAGGTCCTTTAATACCCATGATTATTTCATTAGCCTTATTTTAAGACATATAAAGCATACTAGATTTTATGAAAGGAACTTTCCTTTATATATATTCTTTAAATATACTTTCCCTGAATGAAGAGCAAGATCCTTTGAACTGATGCAACTTTACTAGAAAGTCATCTTTGTGGTGTAAGAACTGGAATGTTCATCAGCTTCTCTCTGCTTCAAAAAAAAAAAACTAACTGATTATGGCATATTTTAATTAAACAACTACCAGTGGAAGTAAAATAAATATAATGAGGCAATAAAAATGCCTTATTTAGGTGAATGGACTTGATCTACAGGAATGACCATTTATTTAGAAAGAGCTTTAAACAATTTTACTTAATATAAGATTAGTGCTTTTTAAATTTTTTAATTTTGTCATACATATCACTTACCTATATTTAGTCTCTTTTCAAAATGATGGATATAGTAAAATAAAAATTAAATAAACTGAGGCAAATAAGGTAACAATACTTGAAAATGTTTTTATTATGGTCATGTAATGATTCAAACACTGGACTATCATAGGCTGCAAACATTGTCATAGAGATTACATGTAGCATCTCTATTTTAGATCATCATAGCACTCCTATTTTAGATAATGAGAATAGAAATTTCAAATGTGATTAAAATTAGACAATATTAAATCCTATAACTGGCTGAACTCTGAGCAAAATTATGACTTAAATACAATAACTCAGATGTCTTCCACTGCTTAGTAACTGAATACAACTTCATAAATCGAACATTATCTAATGCAAATTCTTGAATGCTCATGACATTAAAATTGTTTTATACACAATATTGAATTAAGAGGCAAATAATGTATTCTACATATAAGAAACTATGTGACTAAGAAAAAAGCCTGGATTGCATTTGTTTATTTTGCTTTCTGCCTCTCAGCAGGTTTCTGCCATGGGTGACAGGGGAACAAGCAATCACTCAGAAGTGACTGACTTCATTCTTGTAGGCTTCAGGGTCC
>PISX010027354.1:0-23234 GCA_004024625.1 Mellivora capensis | reverse complement strand
GCTGAGTGAAATAAGTCAAGCAGAGAGAGTCAACTATCATATGGTTTCACTTATTTGCGGAGCATAACAAATAACACGGAGGACATGGGGAGATGGAGAGGAGAAGGGAGTTGAGGGAAATTGGGGGGGAGATGAACCATGAGAGACTATGGACTCTGAAAAATAACCTGAGGGTTTTGAAGGGGCGGGGGGTGGGAGGGGGAGCCTGGTGGTGAGTATTATGGAGGGCACGCATTGCATGGAGCACTGGGTGTGGTGTAAAAGTATGAATTCTGTTACTCTGAAAAGCAATAAAAAAAATATATTAAAAAAAAAAGCAGCTTGTTGGCAGGAGAGTACATCTAGGATGAGAGAAGCCAGAAAGACTGACTGGAAGTGATTTGAGCCTTTGAATCATTGGAAGATATTTGAAACCTAGCCATGTATGCTTTTGCTTACTTATTCCAGACAAACAGAGTCGAAATTTTTGAGAATTTACTTTATTGTTGAAGGAATTATTTTGGTTTTTTTTTGTTGTTGTTGTTGCTAGAGCTGAGAATAATAATAATAAATATCACACAGTTAGAAACCACATTTTACTACCAGTTTTGCACTTTCATCTGTACTAGCTCTGGACCTCAGTTTTTTTGTGTCAGATGGTCTCAAATGTCCCTCATCACCCAAAGGTCAATGACTGAGAAGCTCTGGAGAAGTCCTTGAGAAAAGGAGATGACTCCACCTTGTGCCTCAAGATTGGTGGCAGCCACAGGAATTCCCTTGAGCTGGGTATGCTCCTTAAGGACTGCCAGTGTTTTGAGAATATTGGTTTCTGGAGCTCTCTATATGGACCAAAGCTTCAAACATGAAGCTCTATTATATGACATCTAAAAGCCACTTGTAAGAGAATTGTCACATATGCACGGTGCTTCATGTGGTTCTTTGTTCAGTACACAAATCAGACTCATCAGGACTCTGCTGGCATTGGTACATGCCATCCTTGAAGCCATCTATCTAGCCTCAGCTTAACTGTGCCAGTAAGCCAAACCTGAGGAAGTGAGGGCTGGTGATTCAGTAAATCTTATGTTCATCCTGGCCCAAGCCTTGTGCTGCCCAGAGAGGATGGCATTCGAAAAGACCTCCACAGCCAGGAGAAGTGCCCTCCACACTGTGTGGGAAGGACCCTCTGACCAGCTGCATGACCCCAGGGTAGTCTTTTCCCTTGCTTGGGTGTTGATTTTTTTACCTGTCTAGTGGGAGAAGCAGTTGACCTCAAATGTTGTTTCAAGTTCTAGTAGACTTTAACTCTGTGAATATCACCTAGGCATGGACATGCCAACCTTCACATGGGACAACATAACACCAAGCAAGTGGTCATCTGCCATCAGGTAAAATGGCTCACATAAATACTATTTCTCATAGTAAACAAACAGCTGTATTCAGAAAGAGCATGACTGTGCAAATTCTGAATCCACTAATGTGTGTTGGGAATTTCTCCATTCCAAGCACATGCATCACTCCATTGAGTCCTTCTAGCAGTGCTGGGAAGTTAGTCTTATCACTGAGATGGCCGATGCTCAGAGAGAGGGAGAGAGTGCCCTGTACTACACATCTGGTAGGTGGTATAATTGGAGTCAAATTTCAGGTCTTGTGTTCTGTCCCCAAGAAACAATTCTGGTGATATTAAGATCACTTAGTGAATAAGACCTATGGGCATAGATACATCAGAGAAGCTTGTAGGGCCGGGTGGGACCAAAGAGACCAACATTCAATAAGTGAGGAATGTCAGGTCCAACATCAAGGCCATCTGCATCCTGGTAGTCAAACAGGAAAATAACCCCAAAACAAAATCACAATCATGTTGCCATATTTTAAACTAGCAGCCAACCTGGTGATTCTGTTCTCAGATGAAGATTTGATGGCTGAGTATCCAGTTGGGTAAACTTTCTTGTGGGCCCTTGATGAACATAGAAACCTTTCCCATCCCACCCTCAGTTCCCTCAATTGTAGCCCTATCCAAGAAACAGCAGATATTCCAGAAGATGTTAGGAAGCCTAGATGGGAACTTGGAGCCCCAGCCCTTATGGCACATGTAGCCTTGGCTTCCTGAGTCAACACACCCCTGGAGATTAAGGAATGGATCTTAGAAATATGAACTCTGACTCAATCCTCACTCAGGGCATCCCAGTTCTGACTCCTTCAAGAGTAGCTCAGATGCTCCAGCTCCTGTCCTGCCTCTAGCTTGGCCCTGCTTGTCTCGCCATGGATCCAGTTCTTGACCTGCCTCACAACAGGTCTTAACGATTACTGGTGTCTGGTACTCTGAATGAGGGCAGCTATTTCTGCTGCCTTTTTAGTGAACAGTTCCCTGTTTGTGAGTTACTGACATCAAAGTCTCAGGGTCCCAGGAAGGAAGCAGGTCAGCGAAAGCCCACGCCGTCACTTCATATCTAACTCAGCTATGACTTCACTGCTCTAAGCCCAGGGTCTTCATATGTTAAGTGAGGGTAAGAATCCTGCCTGCTTCATAAGGATCAAATAAGATAACGGTGTAAGGGGACTGACATACTGAGTCCGAACACAGCAAGCTCTCAGTAAATATTGTAAATTATGAAAATGCTTTCCATGGGCCTTCGTGGGGGTCCTCCCCTCAGGGCTCCTCTATGAACACTTACCCAGTGCTACTAGAGCCAACTATGTGAGGTGTCTGACCCCAGGTTTGATTTCTGCAACACTCATAAGAGTAAAAATGAAGGGTGAAGCAAAGTAGGATTGATAAACATGGCATTCTTCTCTCTTTTATGACTTTGCGTTTCACTCTGCAATGTTTGTTTCTAAACCTCATGGTGGGTCAGGGGGTTCCTGTGGACCTGCCCCAGGACAGTGGCTCTTAAGGATTCTGGAAACCAGCCTTGGGAAGAAAATCTAAAAAAAGTAGAGCCTGCTGGTCCCCTCACTTGAAATTGACTTGAGGTGACCGAGGAAATTAGTGGGTGGTCTCTGGGTTTCCAGGGTCAGGATCAAGGAGGCACAAAAGGCCTTGATCCAAAGTTTTTTGGAGACTGAGGTGAGTCTGGGTCAGTCTACAGAATGGGAGAAGATATTTGCAAATGACAGACAGACAAAAGGTTGATATCCAGGATCTATAAAGAACTTCCCAAACTCAACACACACAAAACAGATAATCATGTCAAAAAATGGGCAGAAGACATGAGCAGACACTTCTCCGATGAAGACATACAAATGGCTATCAGACACATGAAAAAATGTTCATCATCACTAGCCATTAGGGAGATTCAAATTAAAACCACATTGAGATACCACCTCACACCAGTTAGAATGGCCAAAATGAGCAAGACAGGAAACAATGTGTGTTGGAGAGGATGTGGAGAAAGGGAAATCCTCTTACACTGTTGGTGGGAATGCAAGTTGGTGTAGCCGCTTTGGAGAACACTGTGGAGATTCCTCAAGAAATTAGAAATAGAGCTTCCCTATGACCCTGCAATTGCACTACTGGGTCAGTCTACAAAGGAGGACTGTTGGGTTTTCTAACCCCACCCAAGGGAAGACCTGAGTGTCCAAAGGACGTCATGTCTTCCTGTCACCTTTATGTGGTGTTGTCAATGGTGCCTGGAACTTTCATGGGATGTCCTTCATGCAGCTCAGCCTGGGAAGACCCCCCCATCTCTGCTGATTAGCCAGGGAGGCTTCCTTAGCACAGGCCTTGGTATGAGTGTTTAGGTAGTCTCACACATTCCTAGAGGTAGTCGTCCCCCCTCAGTCTCAGTGTGTGGTCATTGCCAACTGCTCTGAAGCCAAAGGTAAGGGAACTGGACATCTCTCTGGGAAGGGCCACCATGGGGTTTTCTGATATGTTTCTGTAACATTCTTCTGAATGGCTGCCTTTTATACTAGAACAGTGCCTTAAAGCTAACTGTTAATGAATTCCAGTTTTTGAAATGTGACTCATACACTGGAAGGTTTTAGAATATAGGTACAAGCTGATAAAAATTCATGAACACACACACACACACACACACACATACACACACATTCACATCCACACTTAATCACCCAGGAACAGTCTTACCTGAGCTTTTCTTCTTAGTTCTTTGAGGATCTTGAGGTAAACTGAGTCTCCATTGAGTGTGATATACTTTCAGCCTCATTTCATGGGGAATCTGCTTCTAGGGGTGACAACAAGGCCCCATTCAGAGGTATCAGAGTGAAAAGGACTGATAGTCTGTAGGTTTGGTTGTATTGGCCCCGTAGAATCACCGATCTTCAGAGACAGAGGGCATGATAGAAGGCATATACTCCATGGGATGCCTGGGTGGCTCAGTTAAGCATCTGCTTTTGTCTCAGGTCATGATTTCAGCGTCCTGGGATTGAGCCCCACATCTGGTTCTCTGCTCAGCAGGGGGTCTGCTTCTCTCTCTCACACACACACTCTCTCTTTCAAATGAATAAAATCTTCTTAAAAAAGGTATGTGCCCCATTTCTTTCATTTTTTTTTTTCAAATACAGAAAACTAGGCATAGAGCGGGGAGCAGACCTGATGGGGTCTCTCAGTTGCTGTGGTGCAAGCCCAAGCCTAGAACCATCCTCACTATGCTACCAAGACATTTCCCTCCACAGCACTTGATACCTCTCTCAGCAGGAGAACTGTTTCCAGAAGATTCCATTACCTTATCTTTCTTTCATGATGGAAGTAACTAGAAAGTGGATAGCAATGATCAGCAGGTTCCAGGAAGTGTGTTTTTTTCTCATTACTGTTTTTCTCATTGTTTTCCATTACTTATTCAACTATGTGATCAGCAGGTTCTGGAAAGTATGTCTTTTTCTCATTGCTGTTTTTCAGTGGTTATAGTCTCCTGGGTCCTGATAGGTAAAGTAAGGTTGAGATCTCTGGATTTTTTTTGAAGTTCATGGTCACTTTGCCAAATAGGCCTGACAGAGAGGAAGTCTCAATTTCTTCCCTTAGGGTAGAGGAAAAACCATTGCAGATATAAAGAGACTACAAACTTTGGGTCTAATCATAACCAAAATAAAACACTTCAGAGGTATCTCATATATTATTTAATTTACTCAGTTGGCCCTGGGTTGAGATTTTGAAACTGTGGAATTGTGATGAAAAAATGCCTGGATCTTCATCATTATCCAGCCTTGGGTCACATTCTGGTTCTTCCTGAGGCTAATCCTTTGATCTGTGGGCAAACTTTCTGAGCCTCTATTTCCTCATCTGTAGAGAGAGGACATCATCTACTTTTCAGTGTTTTTCTGTGGCTTCAATGTAGTGACATAAGAACACCTTGAAGTCTCTGGCAGAGAGCTGGGACTCAGTGAATGTAATCCCTGCTCCTTCCCTTGGGTGTGGATTGCATTGTTTAAGGCTGAATCCTTCACTGACACCCTGGATCCCGAAGTACTGTTTGGAAAACAGACTCGGCCGTCCCTATCCTATAAGGACTGGGTCGGAGGAGGGTTAAGGAGAAAGATACAAGAATCATTTTAGGTCTCCAACCTCAGAAGAGGCCCCAGGAATATGTTCCTTAACCTTGTGTTTTCAGAGATGATGAGTCCTAGGTCTTCTTGCTTGAAAGGCAGTGGGGCTAATGCAGGAGAAAGAAACCTGTCTTGATAGTTTAGGAGGAATTAAATTGGAATGTAGGAAAGCCCAATTCAGTCTGACCCACAATGAATAGTAAAGTTAACCCCCTTTCTATTTAAAGCCAAAGAGTGTGGCTTTGACAGCTCAAGGGAGGCTGCCTCGGAGCCAGAATTTCAAAATGAACCAGTTTGATAATTGGAGCATGTGCCTAGCTTGTGTCACTAGGCAGGGTTTGGTCCAAACACGGCCAGTTCTCCAACTGTTCAGAGTCAAAGATCCCAGGATGGATGATGCTTGATGCTGGGATTCTGCGGTCTGTTCTAATATGCCCCAGACAGTGTCTGACCTTGCATGCCACACCTCTGTCCCAAATAGAGATAGAATGACTTTAATTGGAGGAGAAAAATCAAGATCGAGGATGGGGCACAGACGAGGAAGCTTTGGGAAAGTCACCACTAATTGTTGGTGTGAGTTGGGGACAGCCAACACCTTTCTCTCCCGTCTTTTGACTTGATCATTAGCTAATATGGATGGATTCTTCTGACCCTCTTCAGAAGAGCCGCCAAGGTTAGCAGCTACATTTTTCATTACGAGGATCACTGTTGTGCTACAAAGGACAAAATGTCGGGTCCATTTTCTCCTTGCATTCTGCCGTCAAAACCTGGTGGCTGGCTGGCAAGTAAGTCTTGAAGAGTAAGGCATCATGCCATTCATGGACACCAACTCACGGACCTAGCCCCAGCTCCGCCCCCAGAGGAAGGTAGAAGGTCTTCAAAGCTGATAAAATATGTAGGCAGCACGTGGCACATCAAGTCAGACAAGGCTGGCGCTGCGCATTTCAGCTTGCCATTGTGAAGGTGAATTGTTTGCATTGTCAAAGAGCGAGTGGTGTTAACCTTAGGACAAGAAAGATGGCGGCTCGTGGAGAGCAGCTCGTGCATAAATCTCTACAGGCTGAGAAGCATAAAGATACTTAATAGAAGTGTAACTGAAGGATGTACCCCTGCCCCCAAACTTAGTTTGGCTGGTGTCAAAGGGAATTCATTTACTCCCACTCTGGGGCAGGGCTAAGCTGCCCATGTGTGTGCCTAAGGGACCGTCCAGCGACGACCAGCTGCCTGCACTAGAATTGACCCCATTTCTCCTCTGTGTTGGAAATTCTCAACAGCAGGCTTATCTTGGAGGTCAAGACAGCAGTGGCCCCAGAAGCAACCGTTAAAATGCAGAATGGTAATTGGGAACTAGCACCCATTAGAACCCCCCCTCCCCCCACAGACTGATTTCTCAGACTCGCTGTAACCCTTCTGAGAACAAGGACTTAGGAATCTTTACAAAGTCAAATCAGGAAGGAGCTTTAGAAAACTCCTAGTCTGGGTCTCATTTTGTAATCAAGGACTTGAGGCCCAGAGAGGATCAGTGTCTTGTTCAAGGGAACCAGCGCACTGATGGCAGAGCTGGAGATGTATTTTGCCAGTCACCTGGTCTAAAGCCCTGTTTTGCAGCTGAGGACACCAAGTGCCACACGTGAGAAGAGACTATCTGAGCCTGGACACCAGCCACAGTCCCCATCTGCTCGTCCGGTGGTCTGTCCTCCCTGTCACCTTCTCCCTTTCCTCCCCCCCACCCCCGCCTCCGTGGCTGAGGCGAGGCCATGAAGTAAAAGGTTGATGAATAATTTGCACTTTGGCACACGTTTCACTTACCCTCAGGGCGCTTTGGGTGCCTACGGGTCACAGAGCACTTCAGCCATGTTGGGTAACGCCCACTGAGGAAGGGAAGGAGGAGGTGAGCGGATCTCAAAAGTTTGGCAAACATGGAATGGTTTGGACACAAGAAGCCCAAGTCAAAGATCATAAAAAGTCCCAGGGCACGGTGTCGTCCTGTGTCCTCCCTCTCTCTCTCCTTACCTGGGGACCTTGCCTACCCCCTCCCCGAGGGAGAATGAGCCCATCTTGGCTGTCCTAGCCTTGGCCTTCTTGTGCGGAGGGGGCCAAAGGGCAGATGGCTGGCTGGCAGCCCGGGCTCTGAGTAAGGCCTGAGTTCTCTTTGGCCTTCTTCTCAGGTAGGGCGGACCCTGCCAGAATTTCTCCTGAGCGTCCACTGTAGGCGGGCTCACATACAGGGACAGCACATTGTCCTCCTGGTTCGCACAGCAGTCTCTCAAGGTAGGTGTTACCATCCGCATCGCGCAGGTGAGGAAGCTGGAGGCTGCACAGGCTGATTTTCTTGCCTGGAGTCAGCCCAGACTTAGAGGCAGACCTCTTCGGTTGCAAAGCCAGCATCTGGCCATGTGGCCTCCGGCCCTCTCACGTCACCAGGCGACCTTAGAGGATGCAGAGCTCGTCCAGGTCCCACCTGTTACCTTTGTTTTCACCTGCCTTCTCTGAAGATACCTCCCTTAACCTGAATTATATAAGGAACTCCTTTCTCTCTCTCCCTCCCTCTCTCTCGGTCCCTTTCTAGCCATACAGAGCCAAACCAGCTGTGAACCTGACCGCCAGCTGCTACTACGGGATAGCGTGAGGGCTGTGGATGAGATGAAGGCTGCCTTCGCGGAGCGGAGGGGTGGGGCTGGAAGGTCTCCCTGGGGACACAGTTCGCCCCCCCCTGACTGCTGGCTGTCCTTGCAGGTCTGGAGTGCAGCTTCGACTTTCCCTGTGAGCTGGAGTACTCCCCGCCCCTTCACGACCTTGGCAACCAGAGCTGGTCCTGGCGCCGTGTCCCCTCTGAGGAGGCCTCCCAGATGGACCTGTTGAACGGGCCTGAGACTGAGCACTCCAAGGAGATGCCCCGAGGTAAGGGTACAGGCCGCCCCGGAGTGTCCCGGCTGGGCCAGGATGGGGCTGGAATGTCCATTTCTGTTGGCAGGTTTGAGGCTTCCCTGGCTCTGCTCTCACCTATTCCCTTTGAAACCTGCTTTTTTTTTTCACGTTTTAATGTGATATATTTTATTATGTGTTTATTATTTGTTTATATATTTTTTATTATGTTACGTTAGCCACCATGCCTGTGCCTTCCATAGGATGCAAGGATCAAGGCAACCCTTTATTCTTTCACCAAGAGAAGGAAATGGGATTTTATAGCTCTCTTTCACGCAGATGTAGGAGAAAGTGCCGATCTGTTTGTCCATGGGGAAGAGAGTTGCCACGTAAAATACAGGACACCCAGTTGTATTCGAGTTTCCGGTGAACGATCAGTGGTTTCTTAGTATGTCTCATGCAATCGTTGGGGCCTACTTACACTTTAAAAGTTATTCCAATTTCTAATTATATTTAAAAATTCAAATGTAATTGAAGGTCCAGCCTTTTTACTTGCTAAATCTGGCCTTTCTAATTTGGAAGGTATGGTATAAGTGGGTTAAATGTTAGTTTCAAAGCCATTAAATGAATATTCAGGCTGCGTTGTAGCTTTGCAAGGTGTTTTCAGTAGTCCTGAGCTATTGATGAACATCCTTTTCTGAATTATTAGGGACCAGAGAAGGTAGTACTGGATTGTGGGTACTTGTAAAGTATTTGCTGAGTTTTTAGAGATAGAAATGGAGGCATCAAGCCCTAGTTCTGCCTTCAGGCCTCACCATGGCAAATCTTAGAGCTCCATATTCCCTGGACCCGGGAAACTCTACTTATCCAGAATCAATAGCCTGGATTTCTGATTCATAAGAAAAGATAACCACTGGCATGGTGATGGACATAACAAACATTCAGTGTCGTACTTCTGGTTTGCCAAGCCCTTCCACCTACATGGTCTCATTGGATTCCAGTGTTAGAAGAGAGGCAGGCCAGATGAGACAGCAGGGGGCTCAGAGAGGGGAAGCGACTTGCTAAAGATCACACAGCTTGTCCGTGCCGGTCCGGGTCTGGATGTCTGCAGTGATGAATGCTAGACGAGGACACTTCCTACCGCATCGTGTTTCTGTCTTTGCAGCAAAAGCTACAGCGAGAGCCTACCCTGGGCCCAGGTCTGGGGGGCAATTATCTCAGGCTCATGCTACTGTGACTCTAATAGGGACAGAGCTCAATTAAGTTCCAGGCAAGGTTGGAGGTGGTACAGAAATAGCTGATGCCCTCAGGCTTCTTTTCCTTTCTACACTCTCTCCCAGGCTCACCTTTTTTCCTGTTTTTTATGACTCTTTTGAAATTGCTTGACCTTGATTTATATTTTAAGCTGCGTTCACCCGGATACCAATGTGTATTGCCTTGTTGGGGGGAGGGGTGCTGGCGGTCTGTGGAGGTAAGTGGCTCTTAGGCCTGTGGTCCGTCTGAATCTTCCAGAGAACTTACACAGGGCACTGCCTAGACCCCACAGCCTGAGATTCCAATTCGAAGGATCTGAGGTGGAACCTGGTAATCTGTATATTTTTAAATTTTATTAGAAAATCTAACGTGTGCAGCAAAGTAGAACATGTGTGCATGGATCGACAGTTACAATGAAATTGACACTTGTGCTCTGAACACCAAGCGTAAGAACCTGAACGTGGTCAGTTCATTTACAGCCTCTTCTGTCGCCCGCGCAGACCCAGAATCTCTCCCTTCCCTCAGACGTGACCCACTATCCTATTTTGTGTTTGTCGTTCATTTGCTTTTTCTTGCGGCCTTACCACTTCTGCCCCAAAGGTCTCGGTTGGGTCTGTAACCTATTACATAAATGAGATAATGCTGTTGTTTTGTGATTTGTCCATTCTAATGCACGTAGCTGTGTTCCTTTGGTTTTCAATCACTGCATGAAAATACCACACTTTATCTCTTCTACTGTCCTTAGACATTTGGATTGTTTCTATGGTTTTGCTATTACCAGCAGTACTCTGGTAAGCGTTTCTGCACAGGCCTCTTGGTGCATGTGCATGCCCAAGAGTTTCCCTAGAGCAGAGAAGGGGAGTGGAATCACTGGGTCTCAGGTACAGCAGCTTCCGCTTCGATAGATAGTGCCGACCTATTTTCCCAAGTGGTGGCACCAAGTTATACCCCTACTAGTGAGGTGTCCGTATTCCTTCCCAGGACTTACATCCTCATCTGTCCCTGATATTGTCAGACTCGGTCATTTTTTTCCAGCTTGTAGATGCAATCCAGTATTTCTTCAGAAGCTTTCATTTCCATGAGACTCTTTCTTTCCCTTTTTTTGCTCACTTAATGTTTGGAGAAGCTTCTCAGGTGATTCTGAGGTAGAGCTAGGTTTGTTATACTCTTGATGGGGACCCCCTTTCAGACACTCCCATTCACCCACCCCTAGGGTTGGCTCCAGACCCTTCTCCCCAGCCATTCCAAGCTGTCGGGTCAGGCCTTGCCCTTCTGGTCCTTGTAGGTTTTATATTTGACGACTAATGAGTTATGAGCCTGTTGCAGTGAGAGCAGGAGAGAGGGACAAGTAGCAGTTGTTCTCAGACTTTGTAGGAGTCAGACTCTATACATCTGAAAGTTGGTGTTTTTTAAATTTTTAAGCAATTTTTAGAAGAGCACCAATAGATTGTGCGTTGCCGCTCTCTGATGTGTTTCTCCTCCTTGATCTGTTCTCTTGTGATCTCTGGCATCTGCCTGTTACCCCGAGTGCTAGGAGAAAAACAAAAAGAAGAGGAACAGGAGGGAATTAAGAAATAAACACCCACTTCTCAGTGTTCCTGAGTGTGGAAATATATCTGTGCCTCTATGTTTTTATAAAGTCGGGTCCCAAAGGCCAGTACCTGCGCTGAATACAAACCATCTCTCATTAGTTAAATCATTCAGGATTGGAATAGTCCTGTGTTAGTGAGTACTGCCAACTTCCAGCTGTCTGAAAAACACTCTCCCTAGCGTGGTAACATGTCGCATCACTAAGAACGATGATGTGAACAGCCATGACAAAAGCCACTGTAGACACCCTAGCCCACTGCATCAAGCTCTTTAGTGAACAAACACATCCAAACACAACTCGAGAGACTCTCACCACTGTCTGAAACTGGTGTTGATTTTTCCTGTGTCTCATGGAGGGACCTATACTTTTATCAGTCTCATAAACAAGGGACTAACCTCCCAGCCTCTATAGGGACACTTCTGGAATGTCACTGACAGGCGCTCAGAACCTCTAGTATTGGACCACTCATTGCTTTTTGCTTCAACTAATTATATCACTACCCATTCTCCAAAGTAGACCTGCTCCCAATGAAGCAAGCTGGTGTATCTTAGTGTTTCTCGACTATCAGGGAAAGAGGTGAAGGTGAAGGGAGAGAAAATGACATGCCCAGGTAGCACAGTGCCAAAGCAAGGACTTACATCGCAGTCCTAATGGCCAGCTCTTCGGAATCTCACTCTCTCTGTCATTTTGGCGGAAGGGATGCCCGCGGTAGAGATGAGGAGGAGTGATGGGTGCCCTTTAGGGTAGTGTAGTCAATAGAGATTTCTTAAAACTCAACATTTATTGGTAGGATGGTATTTAGACTCCATTGCAATATTTCTTGTCAGGGGATATAGAAAGACCAGAAAAATGCAGTGAGATAATACCAATCACAGATAATGAACTGTAAGAGTATAAATTCTGAATGATTTTAATTTATAGCCCCTGTAGCTGAGAATAATAAGGAAGATACCATTTGAGCAGCAAGATAATAAAAAGTGATGATCTTGATGGAATGCAATATTATAAATTAATAAAATCTGGGGGAAATCATCAGGCTGAGGCATTCTGTGACTTTTTAAGAAGTGCCAGGGGCATATCTGACATCTACTACTTCCGGTCTTTTGGAAGTAGTAGATGTCAGATTTAGTCACGTTTTTCTTTTCCAGCAAGACAAGATCTTAGTCTCCAGCATGAACCCTAGCTTTCAAATGGAAAACAGATTAGAAGCTTCACCCCAAACCCGTCCACAACCCTTCAGTGATACGCATACCCAGGAAGGATGGGAGGAGAGTCACCTGGGAGTGGCTGACATCCTTCCTGCATCAGCTCAGCTCTCTCAAAGAGAACTGACTCTCAAGTCTTTGTTTTGGTTCAGTTTTTGTCTTTCTCTGACCGACTTACTTGGCTTAGCATTATACTTTCTAGCCAAATGATTTTGCTCATACGTGGAATTTAAGAAAAAAGAGAGAGAAATAAACCAAGAAACACACTCTTAACTACAGAAAACAAACTTATGGTCAACAGAGGGGAGGTGGGGAGGGGCATGATGGGCGAAAAAGGTGATGGTAATGAAGGAGGTTATGTGCTGTGATGGGCACAGGGTGGTGTATGGAAGTGCTGAATCACTATGTTGTATACCTGAAACTAATGGAACACTGTATGAAAAAATAAAAAGATGGCTTAGTTTTCAGAAGGCTGAGAAGCATTGTCCTAGAGTTCTGGAATGGCTAATGATGCAGCCACAAATGACAAGGGTACTGTAATGCCAGAGTGCAGTCATTCAGCCTTTCAGTCTGCTCCTGTCGTACCCTTGTGCATGAGTTTCTTGTAGCTGCTGTAACAAATAAACATAAACTCGGTGGCTTAAAACAACATAAATTAATTTTATCCTGGTTGCAGAAGCTAGCAGTCTGAAATCAAGGTATGATCAGGGTTGGTACCTTCTGGAGACTCTGCAGGAGTATACAGGCCAAGCGTGGTTGCCTAGCTTCTGCTGGCTGCTGGGACCTCAGTGCTCCTTTGCTCGTACATGCGTCGGTCCATTCCCTGCCTCCAGCTCCACATGGTATTCTCCTCGAGTCTCAGATCTGACTCCTATAGGGACACATGTCACTGGATTTGGGGCCCACCTTAAATGCAGTATGATCTCATCTCAAGATCCTTAATTACATTGTAAAGACCTTGTTTCCAAATAAGATCACTTTCACAAGCACCAGGGATTAGGACTTGGATGTGTCTCTTGGGGACCTGATTCAACCTACTACACATTGATTTTTCTCCCCGTGTGTGTGGATTGGCCTATGGATCCTGCATGTCTCTCGCTTTGTACTTGTGGCTTCTTCGACCCTCGGGAAGTCAGGTTAGGTGATATCAGAGGAGCCCAGATTAATACCAGCATTTCTCTTCTTTCCTTTAATCCCTTCCCCTGCTCCAGGGGTTTGCAATGTTCTTAAAAGGGTCTCTGAACACTTCGCAGATTGACTCCAACCTGGGAGTTTAAGAACCTGGAAATGGGGCCACATTTTGAGCTGCAGGCACAACCTTGATAGGCAGTTTCTCTCAGGATACATCGCCCTTTGCACCCGCAGTCACAGGCTGTAGCTGGTGGACTGAGGTGGCTGTGAGTCTCCTGCTCTGCCCTTAACTCTTTGTGGTGTTGACAGCAGCTGGAGTGGTGAACGTCTGCCCAGCACTTCCTCCCTCACCCAGTGCAACTCATCACAGTCTTCTATTTCTGCTTTTGGGCTTTATTGGCCGACCAAGTAGGACCTTATAAATTAGCCCCTTCAGTGGTGGATCCCTACACGTGAGTGGGTTTACAGCTCTTTCCAGGGAGCAAGCTCCATAGGTGAGGACGGGGCAGAGGTGGCGGAACTGGCTGTCAGTGAGATCAGGCTGGGAGGAGCCGTGGGGCCGGAGCATCACTGACAGCACGCCCCGGAAGCACCCTCTGGTCCCCAGGCCCACATTGCTACACAGTTGAAGTATGCTAATGCGTGCTCAAAGTCAGCTGCTCCCTGCCCGAGGGGTGTAGTGGTCACCTTTAAGGTGATCTGGTTTGTGGGAGAGTCAGTAATGGCTCACCTCACTTTGTTTAAGCAGCCTTTAGCAAAGACCTCTGGTTTTAGGGTGTCGATGCTGAGAGAGAGGTCAGGAGAGAAAGGCAAACTGGGGCAGAAGAAAAATACAGTTGGAATGACAGATGCATATGCACACACACGCACGCACACATACGCACATTCTCTGGGACAGAACAGTCTTTTTTTCTTTTCATTTGGTTCAGACGGGGTGATCTAAGTGGGGAATGTTTATGCAAATTGTTCTTGGGCTTCAGCCCCCAAGAGCTCCTTTCCTATGCTGCTTGCTCTGTCTACTATGAAGTTACCGTTTTAAGGCAACGATTTCTAAACTCTATGGTATGCCTCATTAGTAAAATATTCCTGAGCTTGTGTCCCTACTAGGTATATGTTCAACATATACAATATATTCAAGCTAGACAGGTCTAGCTCTTGTGGTCTCTCTGACTCTTCTGTTTCAAAGACCACTTAGTCTCTTTTCTCAGACCCTACATGGTTTAGAGAAGGAAATCACTTTCTGGGTCGAGTGCCACCAACAAAACAAACTCAACCCTCAAGAATCAGAAGATACCTTTCTCTAGAGACTACCTGACAGACTTAAGGGACAGGGTCACAACCAAATGTTTCCTACTGGCTTATCTACAAAGTTCTCTTGGTGGTGGTGTTTATGATAGTGAAAAACTAGAAATCACTCAAATACTCAAACAATAAGGAATTGGTTAAATAAAATACAGTACACCTAAATATTATGCCACCACTCCATCGATGTTATGTAAAAACAGTATTTAATAAGATGGGAAAGTATTCAAGGCTCATTATTAGAATTTTTAAAACCAGGTTAAACAATTTGTGTGATATAGCTTATTTTGTAAAAGAGAAAACAGGGTATATAGGTAAGGAGGAAAGTCTATATATACCAACATAGTGGTAGAAGTTATTTCTAGATGACTGAATTATCAGTGATTTATATCTTTCTCTGTGTGCTTTGGTATTTTTCAAACTTGAGTCCATGAGCATGCATTGCTTTTATAATAAGATAAACATGTTATTTTTTTAAATATGGGGATCAAAAATTCTCATTTGAAGCTATGTTCTATTGAATTATTTTAGATTTTTGGGGGGGAAGCATGTTAACTATTTTTTTGCCACAACAACCAAAAGAAGCCAGCCCTGCTGACTGTGGTGGGATAGACAAGTAGACAGACAAGGAGGTTGCTTTTCTGCCTGCCTGGATACTGCACATTCACACTGGCCCACAAATCCAGAACACCCCTCCCCCGCCACCCCCGTTCTGCTTGACTTGTCCTCGAGGGGTGGGAAAGGGTAACCTTGGGAAACAATTGTGCATCAGGTTCAAGAGCGTACCCAGCAAGCACGTGCAGTATTGTAAGCAGGAGTGGCACACTCTATATCCACTGAATTTTTGCAGAAGAGCTCTGGATGGTCCCGCCTTTCATTTGAGCCAACTTCTCATCATAGTAAGGTCTCTGGGGGAATTGGTCACCTCTTATCCCTGCTCACTTTCTGGAACTCATCATGAGAGGCCACATGAACTGTCTCGTGCTGCTTACAGAAATGTGTCCCTCCTCTCCTGAGCAATGTGGTCGCTGGGCCCTGAATTCTGACGCTGGAGCAAACCCTTCAACAATCTGTGACTTGTCGTTCTCTTCATTTTAATGAGATTCTGGTGCCAATCCTGCAGCTCGTGGGCCACAGAGGGACTTGCCTTCAGGAGCCAGGATGCTGTGGGGTATCTGTGAAGTCCTCTCCAGCTGGACGGGCCTCTCCTCCGTATTACCTCTGCCTTCTAGAAGAAGCCATCACTGGGAAGGAATGCATTATGGTTGTCTGGTGAAGATTCTGCCCCTCCTTATCTGAGCTTTATAACCCTGCCCACAGGGCGTGTGGAGTAAGAAAAGAGGACAGGTGTTGGAGGGAAAAGGGCTCTCTATCCCAGCTCTCCTATGAAGGATGTCCCTTCACCTCTAGGCCCTTGGGTTTCTGATCTAGAAGGTAAAGGTCTTGGCCTGGACTGTCACTAAGGCTCTTCTTGCTCTGATACGAGACTGAGAGACTGAGGGTAAACATATTCACTGCCAATGATGGCCACATAGCTGATAGAAATCCGTGAGCCACAGCTGTCCCCACCAGCCACAGGAGATACACCCAGCCCCCCAAATTTAGCTGTGACTTCCGGAAGCTATACAGCAACGTGGCTGAAGTCATTCTTTGGACCAGAGCATGAAGATGGGAGCATTGACTAGAAACTTGTGTGGCACCATGGAGAGAAGAAAGAAAGGCTCCCATCCATTAGCACAAATGAATCTGTCAGGCTAGCTCCTTGAGGCTGGTGATCCTGAGGTGTATTCACAGCACAGGACTTAGGGCTACTGTGACAGATAAAATCGTGACCACCCGGGGCGCCTGGGTGGCTCAGTGGGTTAAAGCCTCTGCCTTTGGCTCAGGTCATGATCCCGAGGTCCTGGGATCGAGCCCCGCATCGGGCTCTCTGCTCAGCAAGGAGCCTGCTTCCTCCTCTCTCTCTGCCTGCCTCTCTGCCTACTTGTGATCTCTGTCTGTCAGATAAATAAATAAAATCTTAAAAAAAAAAAAAAAATCGTGACCACCCAAAGAAGGCCTAATTCCCGGAACCTGCGAATATGTTACCCTAGAGGGCAGAAGGGACTTTGCAGATGAGATTATTCTGGATAATATGTGTGGGCCCAATGGAATCATAGGGGTCCTTATATTTGAGAAAGGGAGGCAAGAGGGCCAGAGTCAGAGCAGATGTGATGATGGGAGCAGAGAGAGACAGAGATTTGAAGATCACTATGTGCTAATGTGTATCCATTTTTCAGTTTTATTAATTTTTTGAATCAGGTATTTCTTCATTTCTGAAGCGAGCAATTGGCAAGTTCCGACTGGATGCAGGGCACTGCAGGTTAAACTCTAAGCCAGCGGGACGCCTCACATCTAAGGGGGCATAAATCCATGTAAGAAGTCAGAGTACAGGCACTGAAGGTGGAGGAAGAGGCCACAAGAGACAGGACGCAGGCAGCTTCTAGAAGCTGGAAAGGCAAGAAACTGCATCATCTTCCCTTGAATCTCATTTAGAAGGAAGGCAGCTCACCAACCCATGTTAGACTTCTAACCTCCAGAACTGCAGGATAATAAATGGGTGTTATTTCAAGCCACTGAATTTCTGGTAATTTGCTACAGCAGCAATAAGAAACTACCATAGCTAGTCTTAACCAAGTTTGGAGGAAAACCGTTGGTCTTGGGGTACAATTCTGGGAAGGGCAGGGCTCAGAGGACTGACTGCGCCTTAGAAACACGCCTTCTTATAGAGACCGTAGAAGTTGTGCCATGAGCTATTGCCAGGAGGCCAGTCTGTAAACTGGCCCCCTCCACTGGGAACAGAGCAGACATCTCTGTGCACCGAAGTGGAACAGAAATGGCAGCAGCAGGAACCGTGGTTGGAAGGAGCAGCTAGAAGTGAGAGAAGTTCTACGAGTCTGGCTCCTGTGGATAAGAAGGACTGAAGGAACCCGAGCCAGGAGCCTAGAGAGGCTCGTTTTTCAGAATGGAGGGAGCTAGGGGACGGTTAGTTCACCCATGGAAGGAAGCTGTGATGTTTCCCAGGACAGGGTCTGCAGTGCTCCTGGGTGTGGTGGCTGGAGGAGGCAGTGGAGCGGTGGCTGCAGGGCGCGCGGTGAGCTGCCGACAGCTCCGGGACCGGCCCTTGGCTCTGTCCCAGAGGCAACTGGCAGGACCTGCAGTCCGCAAAGTGCTTTTGCATCCATGATCACATTTGATGCTCACAATGCGGCGAGATGGGTACTGTTAGCGTGACTCAATATGGAGGTTGGTAGACTCAGGCTAAAGAGTGAGCTCCGAAGAGAGGAAACTAGGTCGCTCTCATTCACTGTGACGTCCCCAGAGCCTGGCCCTGGGCCCAATATAAAATAGACATTCATTAAGTATTTCTTGACCCATGGGTGGAAGCTGAGAGAAATGAGGTAAATTGCTCAAGTCTACAAAGCCAGATCTTGAATTCCAGTTTTTGAATGTCAGCTCCCGTGTCCTTTCCGGTGTCCCAAACTGTTCCTAAAACACGTCTCCCAGAGCCTACTGCTATGTGGGACTCACCGTCATTAAAGGTCTGGAGGTACATTCGGCTGACGGCATTGACCACATGCCAGTGAGGCTGGGGAGACGCACTCCGTTCTGCGACACAACCAGGTTACATCTGCTGTGGTATCTGGTAAACAGCAGCATCTGCAGAAGGACCTCGGGAAGCCCACTCTCTCCTCTGTCTTCTTTGCAGCTGGCAAAGCGAGGAGTGCTGCCTGAGGCAGGCACGGCACGAAGCTTGCTGTCCAGGCCGCATGGTGATGCAGTTAGTGTGAGAAGGTGGACTAGGGCCCTGCAACCAGTGCTGCTATTTAGAAATGGAAGGAGCACTGTCCTGGGAGTCAGGAGTGGTGGGGGGTTTGCCCTTGGCTAACATGTAAGCTCAGGCCTCTATTTTCAACTGGTAAATTGAGTGGGTAGGACTAGATAATCTCTAAGAGTATGGGAACCTCTCTTTCTGACTTCCTTATTTCTTCTCATTAAGAACCTTTTATTAGTAGATGTTTTAGCCTCACTGATTTCTATATATCAAATGGTTCAGATAAGACACAGCTTAAAGAAATATGGACTCTGCTTCAGAAAAGTCATGAACCGCTCTGAATTTATGCTTGAAAAGAATTGAAGGAAAGCCAGGACCTTGCAAAGAGGAATAAAATAAAATTCTCTTGAATGGGGATAACTCCAGTGCAATTCTACTTAGAGTGGAAAGATAATCTTTATTCAAGATGGAGAAAGACTGGTTCAATGGAAGTTGAAGAGAGATCTGAGGGTCATTATACCTCTGTGGCCTTGTTTGCTGACTTGTTATAAAAATCAATGGAAATAATGCATGAGAGACCACTCTGTGAATAGGAAAATGGCATAGTAACAGATAGCCCAGTCTGATAGTGGTTATCCCAGTCATGAAGCCTGAAATAAAGGGTTCTGCTCTGTCTTACTTTAAGAATCTTGACCCTAAAAGATAGGAAGCTTATTCATCCTAAGCATCCAAGTACATCTCTAGGTGTATTTTTAAACCCAGGACTTTTGGGACATGAGTATGGATTTGCTGCGAATGATTGAGCCCTCTCCAGTGATGGTAACCATGCACATTTACAAACAGAATTGTAGCAGATTTTACAGAATGCATGGGGGTTCAGATTTCAGTGTCCAGTTCTCCCACTAAAGGATTATTAATAATATTTAAGGTGGAGATCTCTAATAGTAGTCCACATTGTTTCCAGCTAAAGCATTATGATCTATTTTTATTCTCTCCTGTTCTTGTTTAGGATTCTTAGTACTAATTGCCAGTCATGCTTGATCAAAACATATTTGTTGGGTACCAGGTCTTTCCTGGTTGATTTTCATGGAAGCTGTTATTGTTTAGAAATATGCTTGATGCCGGGTTTATTTTGTTAAGGAAACTGGTTGCAGGCATGCATACTGTGGCGTGTGGCACACATGTGGCAGCTCCCGGTGTCTCTGTTAGGGAGTGCCCTGAACTGTGGTTGTATTCTCTTTGGCAACTGTCTTCTCTCTGATATGATCAGCGTTCTCCATACTGGAAACAATGGAAAGGGCATTAGAGGTGTTATGCTGGCAATAAGGGATGATGTATTCCTTATAAGTGAAACGAGAATGGTCAAAAATGAGCACGCTTCAAATGGGACCGGTCTTTTCATAAAGTAGATAGACATTAAATAACCTACACAAATACCAAGTGTCATTAAGATAGACTGTGGACTCTGAGAAACAAACCGAGGGTTTGGAGGGGAGGTGAGTGGGAGGTTGGGTGAGCCTGGTGGTGGGCACGTATTGCATGGAGCACTGGGTGTGATGCATAAACAATGAATTCTGGAACACTGAAAGGAAATTTTTAAAAAATAAATTTAAAAAATTTAAAAAAATATAATTTAAAAAATTATATTTGAAGGATGAAATGAGGAACACCAAAAATAGTAAACACGTGAGCAAATACATAAAAAAAAAAGATGTCAGTCATTGCTCTTAACTCTAAGAACAAACTGGGGGTTGCTGGAGGGAAGGTGTATGGGGGGTCGGGAACTGGGTGATGGGCATTAAGGAGGACAGATAATATAATGCGCACCGGGCGTTATCTGCAACTGATGAGTCACTAAATTCTATCCCTGAAACTAACAAAAATAAATCATTAATTGAATTATATACCCCCCAAGAATTCTTTTTTCTTCATTTATTAACATAATGTGTTTACACCCAAAAGTTATCCATTCTGTAGCCTTGTGTACTCAGGGAGGTGAGTGTGAGAGAGCTCAATGCAGTTGCTGCTCTCCTTTCCGGGTCCAAGCTCTTAATACAGATTATACCCTATTTAGAGTCTAACTATAAGTTAGATCAAGAACATTGAGAATTTTTTAAAAAGAACAATCAAAATAATTAATGCTTTCAAAATGAGGATTTCAGAGAAGGTCAGAGTCTCAATTCTTTTGACTTGGCAACCCTCCAGAGGTCATTCACAATTGTCTGGCTCTGACACAAATGCTTCATTCCTTTCTTATTTTTTGGTCTCTTGCTTTCCCCTCTCTCTCCTATCCCTGTGTCTTCTATTCCTCCTCTTTTCTCATCCTCTCTTTCCTCTGAGAAGCTAAATGCACCCTTCCCATCATCTACAACTCTGGAAGCAGAATAAGCAGGATCAGCAGGCTTGGCTGGCACAGGGACTGGAAGCAGGCTTCACCTACCAATAAAGACAGATCCAGACATGTTGGCCTTTTGCATGACACATATAAGGGCAAATTTGAGAAATGTTGCTTGCTAGAGAAACAAGAAAGTTAGACAAATTCTTGAAGTCCTCTGCTCTATGAGGAATAAATAAAAACCCCACATACTAGAAAAGTAAGCTAAGTGAATTGGCTTCTTTATCCCTGGAGTCAAAGGCAAGACAAGAAATCAGTGTCCTTAGTGAAAGAAGGATCCTGAAGGAGCCCGGTCTTTCAGTTTCTGCAAGAAATCTAACTGGCAGTACTCTTCCCAACATCTCCACTAGCAGCAGCAGGGGTCCACAACTTATTTTTAATTCATGCTTCCATAAATGCATGCGTAAAGTCATTGAGCCCATTTACTCTGAAAAGGGGAAAGAAAAAAATGACGTGAAAATAGAGGAGAAACTACCAAAGGACTTGACCTTGATACGAAACTTTTGTGCAAGAATTATTATTTATTTGGGCCAGCTCAAGATAAAGGACTTGGCCTTCACTTAGAAGGTCTAGAATGGAGGGAAGGGAAGATAACAGGAATTGATATTTGGGGACCAGCTAGACTATATGGCATTTCTGTGTGAATTTGAAAAAAAATTGCCTTCTCTGGGTGAAGGAATTAGGAAAAGATGCTTCCTCTGGAGAGATGCAGTAAGTAATAGAACTCATAGCAAGAGAAGAAAACATGAGCTAAATTTCAGCCCCGCTTGTCCCCTCACTCAACACATTTGTGCAGGGCGCAAGTCACCCAATTGTGAATAATGACCCTGTTACTGTGTTTTTTTTTTTACATTTTTACATTTTTACATTTTACATTTTACATTACATTTACATTTACATTTTACAGTATACTTGCTTTATGTCAAGCACTTGTCATGTGCTGCCTTATATGATTCTCACAATAACCCCATAAAATAGTTTCAGAAACATGAATATCCATGTTTCAGACTAAAAAAATTAGACTCACAAAAGTAAGGTAAGGCAGGACCTCCAGCCACAGCCAAGTGAAGAGACTGGCACATTCTTTCCCCCAAAAAGCAGCTATAAAGGTGCACAAAATTGACAAAACAACCATTTGGATGCTCTGAGAAATTAACCAAATGGATATAACAATCTGAGAAGCATTTGTGCTTAAGAAACTGATGCACTTTCTGTCTTCTCTGCAGAGTATGGTTGCAGATAATACCCAGGTAAGAAGAGCAGGAATCTGTGGCATTCTGACCTGGTGCTTCTATGGTCTGCCCAACTCTGTCTGCACAGAGGTCCTCACAAAGCAGGGCACACCATGCAGACCAACAGCTTCTATGCTGCAGGGGAAGGTGGCTTATTAGATGGGGAGGAGAATTGTAGGTGAAAGTGATCATCCTTTTTTTTTTTTCAAATTTTTGAAAAGTTTTATTTTCAAAAACAATTTTTGAAGAGAGTTACTTATAAGACCATCAATGGAATAAAAACAATTTGTCAGTCAGTAAATAAAAAAACAAATATTAAATATAAAATAATTTTATTTATCTCAGTATACTGCTTTATTCTAAAAATCTCACAGTTTGACAGTACATTTTTATGGTCACCCTAGTTTCACTGGACATCACTAAATTACTCTATGGATTGATGCAATAAATTTATTATTATCAGTTGGTATTGTTCTAAAAGTTGCCATAATGATGGCAACTTTCCTTCAATAATGAAGGAAAGGTGAAACCTAGTGTGGTTTTGATTTGTATCTTCCTAATTCTTTTTTTTTTAATTATTTCTTTTCAGCGTAACAGAATTCATAGTTTTACACCACACCCAGTGCTCCATGCAATGCGTGCCCTCCACTATACCCACCACCAGGCTCCCCCAACCTCCCACCCCCCGCCCCTTCAAAACCCTCAGGTTATTTTTCAGAGTCCATAGTCTCTCATGGTTCATCTCCCCCCCCAATTTCCCTCATCTGTACTCGAGGAACTACAGAACACTCATGAAAGAAATCGAAGAAGACGTAAAAAGATGGAAGACCATTCCATGTTCTTGGATCAGAAGAATAAACATTGTTAAAATGTCTATACTACCTAGAGCAATCTATACTTTTAGTGCCATTCCCATCAAAATTCCACTGGTATTTTTCAAAGAGCTGGAGCAAATAATCCTAAA
>PISX010027353.1:0-22981 GCA_004024625.1 Mellivora capensis | reverse complement strand
TGTTTCCCCTTCCTTCCACAACTTTTGTGACTATCCTTTGGTTCCATTCCTGGAACAGACTGCGTTATAAATGTCTATAGAATGGATGCATGCATGACTTTTCAGGGCCCCATATCCAATTAGGTATCTAACATTTTGACTCTCTTAACTATCCCTGGAGTATATGCCCCTCATCATCATTCTTCCAGTTACCACCACAGCTACCTTCTCCTACCTTCTCCTTCAGGCCACTACTGGCCACTCCATTCCAACCCAGTCTGTGTTCTCAAATGCCACATGTGACCAACTGCACGTGTCCTTACTGTCCCTCTATGGTACATCTCACTTCGTTTTGCTTCCATTTCTGAAAACGCCCATGCTCATATTTTACGTAATGGGTTCTTGGCAGGAGAATTATGGAAAGGACATTGTCAACATGATCCCCCCACCCCCAGTCCTTTCTAAGGTGGGTTTCATTGGCCAGAATGGAGCAGAGCAAGGAGTGAGAAAGACAAAAGGCATGTGAGACTTGGAAGGCAAATATACTCAGGTACTTGTATGTACTGATGTATCCAGGTAAGGAAGGTGTACTCAAAATATATCTCAGTAGGCTTTGCTATGGGGTGGGGGGGGAAGAGCTCCATCTTTCGGGTCAGAAGTACCTTGCCTGAAACTCAACTCTGCTGCTAAATAATTGTGTGAACTTGAACAAGTCACCTAGCCTCTTCCCAACCTCATTTTCCTCACCTGTAAAATTGGGGTTACTTGTTCTCCCTTTGTAGGGTTATCAAGAGGACTACAAGGTAGGCAAATAAAGACCCCCATACAGTTCTTGCCACACAGTGGATAAAAGACAGTGATTACTAAAAATTTTGTGATTAACCTTATTGATCAGTTTTCATTTGAAAACTCAATAGTTTCTCTTGTACCATCACAGATGGATCAATTACTCTCCAATAAATACTCACTATACCTATTGTTTTTTAAATACAAGATGAATGAAATACAGAGCCTGCCCTCCGGGGGCTAATTATAAAGGGGGTAAGCAGCCAGGTCAGCAAATGGTCACAGCAGTAAGAAAAGGGCGGTAAGATGGGTATGAGCAAGGCAGCACGCATCCTCCAGAAGAAGAAAAAGCTTAGAGGAGCCGAAGAAGGTCAGAGGCCAGAGACATCCACTCTGAGGAAGTGACACTGGAGAGGTCTTTTAAAGGGAAGAAATCTGTTGAGAACCAGGAAGGAGGAAGCTGAGAGAAGAGTAGCGTGAAGCGTTCAGGAATGCAGGAGGCTGAACTTTATTCTATGGGTAATAAAGAGTCGCTGAATGGCAACGACAAAGTAGGATTTACATTTCAAAATTTTTCTTTGGATAATTTTCTTTCTACAATTAGAAAATGGATTAAAGTATGTTTTCCTTTTTTTTTTTTTCCCCCACACCATGGCACAGCAGACATCACAGCACACATAGAATAATAAAGGAATGACTCAGACTCACTGTCCTCAGCGACAAGACCGCTTTAGGTGAGAGGCTGCCCTGGGTCCCCACGCATGACTCAGAGAGTCGAAAGGGCCACCATTTTACATGTACACAGCAGCCTTGTACCCACTAGTGTGAGGTGGCACATGACTTGAGAAGATACAGATTCAAGGACAGCTGAGACAGTCAAGCAAGAAACGTGTCAGAGAATTAACTACATTGAGGTTGTCTGGGTGAGCCCTAATGAGAAAAATGTGAGGGATAGCCAGTGACATAGATTTAGTGTCAAGAACGTTGCTGGATGCCAGTAGGCCCGGGGTTTGGTAGGGTTTCATAAAATGTCTCTTTCCATGGCATAGAACCTCCTAAGGAACAGGATGGGAAAAAACCATTTCTTTCTTCTTCCTTGGTAATTTCAATCTGTACTTCTGAAGAAAAGCCCTGAGTGGCAGGATCAGCCTCAAGCCCCACTGTAAAATCGGTGACATTTTAGGGGCCCCCTAGGTAGCTCAGTCGGTTAAGCCTCTGCCTTCAGGTCAGGTCATGATCCCAGAGTCCCGGGATCGAGCCCCGCATCGGGCTCTCTGCTCAGCAGGGAGTCTGCTTCTCTCTCTCTCTGCCTGTCTCTGCCAGCTTGTTCTCTCTGTATGTGTGTCAAATAAATAAAAATTTGAAAAAAAGAAAAATTTTTAAAAAATCGGTGACATTTATCCTGGGAATCTTGTCTTCCGCCATCTCTCTCCTTCCTTACGCACCCACATCTTTATCCTTGAGCCAGCTTCAGGGCACCCTCTCTTCCCCTCCCCCAATCACACCTGCCTCTCCAGACATCCCTGGTGCAACCACTCATACCTCAGTGTCACAGTGTCGCTGTACACCTTCTCCCTAGAGAATGTGCACTTCAGATAGCATCTCTTTGTTAAACATGAAGACTTGCTTCCCGTTCAAGCTATTTCAGGCTTTAAAGCTCAGAAAAAAGCGAGATGGACAGGTAGAGAGCCTTATCTGCACACTCCTGAAATCACACTACACTAGCTAGATATCTCCATAAACACCCGGGGGGTATTCACAGCTACCAAATATTGCCTTTTTTGGTCTTCCTAATAACCTGGTCAGAGGGCAGACCACATGGTCATATACCCATTTTACAGAGGAGAAAAACGAGATCTGGAGGGGTTATGTGATTTGCTCAAGGCCTCACAGTTCTCTTTAGCACTGAGGTCTAGCCTGCCAAATGGTGGTAGGGAGGAGTAGTGCCAGCTTGCCATGTAACTGTTCTGAGTTAGTGTTCTCCAACTCCCACCTCTACTTGGAAGATCCAGCCAGCCCCACATGGTGAATGGAGGTCAGTCCATCCAGACACACCTCCCCCAGGGTTTTGTTTGTCTTCGTGGTGGCCTTGAGTCTGGCAGCTCCCAGCTGGCTGCCAGGGGAGCACAGCTCACAAGGACAGAGATGCTTTGTCCTGAAGGACGCCTGTATCAGTGTTGAGACTAAGAAGGGACATGTGGGGACTGGGAACCAACAGTCACTGGTGAGAGTCAGCCTGCAGGGTCTGATCTCTCTGAGAAAGCAGAAACTTCAACTCTTTTTCTTATTTAAATCTTTTCCATTTTTTTTTTTCTTCTCAGCCTCCTGGCTTTGAACATTTAATGGCCAACTTTGGTTTTTTAAGCACAAACAGGAAATTGTCTGGCCTTCTAATGCATGCAGCAAGCTAAAATGAGGTTTCTTGGGACCACAGCCCTTTCACTGAACTTAGGAAACAGGCCATCCAGTCTCAGGAGTAAGTGGAGGGGGAGGTGCAGCTGGTGGTAGAGGAAGCTAAGGAGGAGTATGCCAACAAATCACGATTCAGGCATAGAAACACCAAAAGCACTCCCCCAGCACGCCAAGGTAAAGAGGAGGAAACTGCCCCTGCTCTTTCAGTATAGGCTGTTTTTGTTTTCTGGTTTTTTTTTTTTTTTTTTGGTTCGGTTTGAGGTTTGTTCTGTTTAATTTTGTTTTCAAAGGTGTTCTGGAAAGTCAGATAAACCAGGTTGCACTGGCGAAAATACACTCAATCTTTATGCTTTGTGTTATTCTTTGATTCTTTAAGAAGCACAAATTGTGACTGGCCTCAAACCCCTATCTCCTGCCCTTTCCCTATCCAGGATTGATGGTTTTTCCCCCAACATCTTTGTATCTGTGGATTTTTCTACACAAAGCAGGTATTTCTATCTGCTATCTGTATTTACTAAACTTTAATTCTGCAGTCCCCACCGCCAAGCCCTTCTCGCCTTCCACATCCCCCAAGTCATTTCTGGAAGCCTGGTCTCTTCTCGGCTACAGACGTATTCCATCTTATCTTCATCTCCTGCTCCGTGACCCGAGGAGCTTCAGGCACCTGGGAGTCAAGCTGAGCTGGACCAGCTAGACTGCCTGGTGACTGCTCCCTCTCTTTACACTTTGCTTTTTCAAGGACAGTCAAGAGAGAGACAGGAGCAAAAAGAGAGACCCAGCTGAAGTTACTCCAGTCTTCCTCACATTCAAGGAATTCGAAGTCCCATACCACGCCATGTGCCCTTTGGAACACAATATCTGCAAACCATTTTCCCCTTACTAACTTTCCAAACTGACTTGCTTCTGTCAAGGTTAAAGCTTAACTAGAAGTTAAGAAAAGACTGAACAGAAACATTTTCTCTTTCTTAAACGTTTCCCCTTTTTCTATGTAAAAGAAAAGGCTTTGATGGATGTGAAAGAGAATGGAACCAGAATGGCTCTCAGGGCAACCTTCCACGGTGACTTGTTTTGAACTCTGACCCACATAGGAACCTCCATGCTCCGTCCCTTCCCTCCTTCACAAAGAATGCTGCCCTGGGCAGCCTCTGCCTAGCACCACCTGCTTCTGCTCAATGCAATTCTCTGTCTGCAGGGGAAGGAAATGTTCATGGCTGACCAGAAGGTCAAAGTGTGCCTGTTAATCTCATCGGCCTGCTGCGACACTAGAGAAATCCAAATTGCTAGCTTCAAGGACCACCCTTTTCTTTGAGGGGCCTCCAGGCATTGTGCAAGCTTTAGATCTACTCTAATTTTCCTCCATTTGAGGGTTTGCTTCCACCATGTGAAGATCTATTCTTTTCTGTTGTCAAAAGAAAATTCAGAGAGCTTTACTCAATATCACTATTTTACTGAGCAAAGTACTCCTGAATAGGGATACTTCATACCCAAAACTGGTAGGACTCTGAGAGATATGACATCACAGGGTGGCTTACAACATGAGCACCGGGATGTTATTAAACCTTTACAACCATTGGTTATTGCGTTGGAGGCTTCCAGATGGCAGAAGATTGGTTAAAAATGGTCACCCAATCATTTTAATAAGATGACTTAAGTTTCCTTTATGACTATCAGGAGCACTTATAAGAAATAACCTAAGTGAATTTCCACTTACATCCATGAAACATGCAAGATTAAGTTTCACTTATGTGGCTTGCCTGGTTTTGTCTGTTTGAGGAATCTTCAAACCTGGTCTCCATTTTATTTTAACATTATTCTCTTCTCTGGCTGAACTGAAATTGCCACGATAACGCTAAGTTCTTTCAACATCTCTTTAAGGGATAAGGAAAGTGTAGCTCACCCTGCTTACAATAACCAATGGCATTTGGACTTGGGAGAGAACCAGTGGGTATTCAGTTCACTCTCAAAGGAAAAGATAGCTCTTGGTGTCCCCTACTCACCTAGCTTTAAGGTGACCTGTCTTAATTCCAAATTTCATCCCAAGTGGTGCTGAGTGGTGAGTGTGGGCTTTCTTATATCTCTTTTGGAACATCATGAGAGGGAAACCCTGGCCATTATGTAGATCATTATTTCAGTAACAGATACACCGGCTTAGAAACTCCTATCTCCTTTTCACCATCATTTAACATAACAGGAGCAGAGACTCTCTCAACAGACAAGTCATTCATTAGGGGCAGGCACCAGTTCTGTGAGGATGCCATCTCAGAATGTGCCCATTTTCCTGAGATTGTTAGGTACTACTTGGCCCCTGCCCCCAAGATCAGGGCTGACATCCACTTCTTGTTACAAGGGGGTCTATAATGCAGTTTCTGCATTTGCAACTTTGGAAAGAGTGGGCAGAAGTGGACCTATACGGTCAATACCAGTCCTTCCATACAAATCCTCAGGGGCCCCTATTCCTCTCAAGAAAAGTCCAGACGTATTTACCTTGAACATTTCTTCTCAATGGGATGATATTACTCCTGAGGAGGCAAAAATGTGCTCTTGGCGGGGCAAGGGGAGGCAGTTTTTACTCATTTTATATGTAAAGTACAGATATACATATAGTACATAAACAAATATACACTGTATCGATGGTATTAAAATTTCATGAGAATGAAAACAGCAAGAGAGGAAGATTAGGAGGAAAAATGTCTTCTGACAAGGCTCCTTAGGGAAGAAATAATGAAAGTCAAAGTAGATCAACACTGACCTAGAACAAAACCTTGACAATCTTTTTTTTTTTTTTAAGAATTTTATTTATTTGATAGACAGAGATTACAAGTAGTCAGAGAGGCAGGCAGAGAGAGAGGAGGAAGCAGGTTCCCTGCTGAGCAGAGAGCCTGATGTGGGGCTCGATCCCAGGACCCTGAGACCATGACCCGAGCCGAAGGCAGAGGCCTTAACCCACTGAGTCACCCAGACGCCCCCAAAACCTTGACAATCTTATCCCTACATGCCTTTCTGTCCTTTCTCCATCCGGCCAATGGTTTAAAAGGCAGAGATCCTAACAATCATGGGGATTTTTGTGGAAATATTTATATGTTGGAATTAACATGATCAATCTGTAATATTCTGTTACATGAGCTAAACTGACACAAGATTTTGAGCTACACTACTTTATACATCAACTTAGTTTTCAATGTCCATGTAGCTGACTCATTTGACAATTAACCTCCTATACGCTAGATAACTCTAAAGACTCTCACTTTGGTTCTGCAGCCATTTCCAGGGCACATCCTCATTTCATTTACCGTCCAGAATTGTCCACCACAGTCGGTATTTAACCCCACTTTTTTCTTCTACAACACACAACCTCCTATCTTATCAACCTTCACCACACTTCTTGATTCTGACCTCCTGGCTGAACTCCTACCACATGATCCATTAATTTTCCTCCCAGATGTCACCTACCTCCTAGCCCTCCTCTCTTTTCTATCCAGACCTGGTTGAAACTTTACTTTATTCTCTCATCAGAATTCTTGATTCTTTACACCTATCCTATCCCCACACCTTTCCAGCAAAGAACCAAAGGGAGAAGCATCCATGAAAGGGGGATGGCTCTGGTTAACTGCCACAATGCAATCTCTTCACCCCTGTGTCCAAGAGACTGTGCCCTAAGAGTACAAATGCACATTCATGGACAAAGAGCCAATAAAACAAACAGAAAATACAGTTTTGGACTAAAGTGTCAGCATCATGCTTAGCTATCCTTGGTTAGTGGTTTTGTCCATTCTCTTAATCTAGAACCCAATCCTTATTATTCTCCTCACATGCCTTTCTCAAACTCACCTCACCACTGAAGCCAGTGACCTTGTCCCTGTATAATTTATTATACAGAAAATTCAGTGTATCTGGTTAATCTGTCTCCCTCAATAACTTGCTCTCTTACCTGGAGAATTAACTAAAAGAGAATTAACTCCTTTCTCTACTTAATTTTCTCCAGTCTCACTGGACAATGGTCTTTTAGACATGTTCAAGATCAGCCCCTCTGCTAACATCTTCCCCCACACACTCCCACTTTGAAGGGACCCCACTCTATCACTCTTCCTCATACACACACACACACACACACACACACACACACACACTTGCTCCTTCTCAGCCAACAACCATGACTGTGTCTCTCACCATCGGGGGAGAGGAGCTCTTCTTTGACTTTCCTTCCCTCTTCCTCTAGCTACCCTCCAACATCTCTTCCCTAGTCACTCAAAATTGTTGAAATACTATTTTACACTTGTAATATTTGTTTCCTTAACATCTCCACATATTTTCTCAATTGTCCAGCCTGAATATTTTCCACTAACAGTCCACAGAAAATGTTCCTTATAAGGTCACAGTGACCTCCCAAAAGTCAAATCCAAAGCACACTTTAGAGTTCTTATGTTACTGCATCTCACTGGTATACTAGCCATTTTTTCAATCTTCCAGGCTGGGAGACTGGAGAAGCATGGTGGTAGGACTACTACTTTCTACACTTGAGACATTAATTTTTTTTCCAGAAGGGGAATCCTTACAAACTTTAAATGTCTCACATGACCACCTTAAGCTGCAAGAATAGCTAAGCAGTGGAGTATTTTAGTTTGTAGCCTTGGAAATGGAAGAAATCAAGGAAGAAAGAAGCTGTGAATTTCTGGATTTTGATTTGCTAGTACTCAATGTCTGCCACAGAGTATAAATGCACTTTCTGTCTTGGTGTCAGTTAAGTTCAACAGGCAGAAAGGCAAAGTACCCAGAGCATGGACAGTAGAGTTGGGAGTCCTTAAAACAATTCTGGCACTATCACTTCCTAGCTTTGTGGCTTTAGTCAAGTCACTTGAACCCTCTGTATTTTGGCTTTCTAATTTAAAAATCTGGAATAGGTAATGGTACCTACCTAATGGGTTTGTTGTGAAGATTACATGGGTTAATTTATATAAAAGACTTAGAACAGATCCTTCCACAGAGCAAGCATTATGAAAAGAGGTAGCTATTACCATTTTTATTAATGCTTACACATACACTGCGCTACAATTTCTTTCCCTCTAGCTTTGGATTTGTACAGTTAACTACCCACTAGACACTGTTTCAGCTGCAACGGGGTCTGCCATGGACAAAGTACCACAAACTGTCAGATTTAAATAGGAAAATCTTATTTTCTCACAAGTCTGGAGGTTACAAGTCTGAAATTAAGGTGTCTATGGTACACAGTCCTCCCAAGGACTGTCAGGAAGTATCCACGTCATGCCTCTCTCCTAGCTTCTAGTTATGACAAGTAATATTTCGCATTCCTTGGCTTATAGGCACATCACTCGAATCTCTGCATCTATCTTCAGGCAGCTGTATGTCCTCACATGTCATTCTCCTCCTTTTTCTCTATTTTCCTTTCTTAGAAGGACATCAGTCATATTTGATGGGGGCCTACCCTAATTAGGTATGATCTCAACTTGATTACCACTGAAAAAACCCTATTTTCAAAATATTAGGATTTCTACATTTTGCAGGGGGAGGGGGGACACAATTCAACAAATAGGCACCACAACTCTCACAGAGGTACCTTCTAAATAATATAGGATGCCTGTGATTCTTCTCAGTCTCACACCCCCCACATTCAAATGACACACCAAGTTCTGCTGGTTCGTATTTCTGTGTGTGTGTGTGTGTGTGTGTGTGTGTTGTGGTAGTAGCAGTCAGTAGTAGTAGGTATATACATAGGTATACATGTGTGTGTACTCACACACACTCACACATTATTCCTTCCTCTTAATCCCTTTTCTTCTACTCTATTTCTCCAACATTCAAATGCAAAGATACAGTCTCCATAAACTGGCATTTAGGTCTTCCAAAGTCTGGCACCTGTTTTTGCTGAAGACCATGTACTAGCTCTCACCTCCTTGAAATGTTTCCCTTTGCCTAAAATCTCTCTCTCTCCTCTGCTTCCTTTCATCTGGTTATGTTCCACTCATCCTTTAGGACCCCACTGGAGAAGGACTTCCTCCAGAAAGACATCTCTCTCTCTCTCCTGGCCCTTACCTTCCAAGACTGAATTAAGTATCTAATCTTAGCTTTTTCCTTAATATTCTGTACTTATTTATATCACTGTGTGATCACAATGTGATTTTTATCACATTCCATTAGAACTATTTTCATGAATGTACTACATATTGCTACCCTGGAAAAAGATCAAAATTCAAACTTTTAAGTACAATTTCTACTGAATGCATATTGCTTTTGCACCATTGTAAAGTTGAAAAATCATTAAGTTGAGCTATCCTAAGTCAGGGACCACCTCTAACATTATAGGAAGGTTGAAAATAAAAGGATGACAAAAGATATTTTATGCAAACACTAATCAAAAGAAAGCTGGAGTGGCTATATTAATATCAGACTTCGTAGCAAACAAAACTACCAGAAATAAAAGGAAATGTTACATAATGACAAAGGGTCAAGACTTAATTTTAAATGTATATACACCTAACAGCATTGCTTCAAAAATGCATGAAGCAAAAGCTGACACAACTGAAATGGGAAATGGACAAATCCAAACTGTATATAGAGGCTTCAACACTCCTCTTTAAGTAAGGAAAAGAACAAGTAGGTACAACATCAATAAGGATGTAAAAGAATGAACAATAACATCAGCCAACTGGATCTAATTGACATTTCCAACTCATTTTATGAAGCCAGCATTACTCTGATATCGAAACTAGACAAACTAGAGACTAATAATCCCTTCCTTATGAACACAGATGAAAAATCTTTGACAACATACAAGTAAATCAAATCTAGCAACATACAGTAAGAATCATACACAATGACCAAGTGGCGTTTATCCCAAGACTGCAAGACTGCTTTAGTGTTTGAAGATCAAACAATGCAATCCACAGCCTCTAATTTTAAAACTAAAGAAGAAAAACAAGATTATTTTAATTAATACATTAAAAGCATTTGAAAATAATCTCGTATCCACTCATGGTAAAACACTCAGCAAAGTTGGAATAAAAGGAAACTTCCCAACTTGTTAAAGGGCATCAACAAAAATACCCACCACCAATATAATACTTCATCATGAAAGATGGAAAGGCTTTTTTCCTGAGATTAGGAATAAATCAAGTATGTCCACTCTCACCACTCCTTTTCAAGCCTACCCAGTGCAACACAGCAAAAAATAAAAATAAAAAGCTCTCAGATTGGAAAAGAAAATAACTGCCCATGGGACATCTGGGTGGCTCAGTCAGTTAAGCATCCGCCTTCAGCTCAGATCATGATCCTAGGGTCCTGGGAAGTCCCACATCAGGCTCCTTACTCAGCAGGGAGTCTGCTTCTCCCGCTCTCGTGGCTCCCCCTGCTTATGCTCTCTCTCTCTCTCTCTCTCTCTCTCTGCCAAATAAATAAAATCTTTAAAAAAAAAATTGTCCCTGTTAATAGGTGACAATTGTATATTTATCAGTCCATGAAACTTCAAGAAAGAAAAAATGATTCTAGAACTAATCAGTGAGTTTAGCAAAGTCACAGGGTACGAAGTCAACAAGTAAAAATCATTTTTACTTCTAAATTAACAATGAACAACTAGACACCAAGAATAAAATCCAATACCACTCACAATCACTTTAAAAATTTTTGAAATACTTAGGTATAAACCTAATAAAATAGATTCACAATCTGTATCTTGAAAGCCATGAAATGCTGATGAATGAAATCAAGGATGATCTAAATAAATGGAGACATATACTCTGTTGTGTTTGTAATTGGAAAATGTAATACAATCAAAATGTCAGTTCCCCCTAAATTGATCTATAGGTTAACACAATTCCAATCAAAATCCCAGTAGTATTTCTTGTAGATACAGATTAGCTGATTCTAAAATTTATATGGAAAGGTAAGGAAATTAAAACAGCCAAAACAATTTTGAGAAAGTATAAAGTCAGAGAATTCACATTACTCAATTTCATGACTTACTATAAAACCTGCAGTAATCAAGAATAGATGGCATTGTCAAAGATACAGACACACAGATCAGTGTAACAGAGTCCAGGAACAGACTCACACAATGTGATTTTTGACAAAAGGGCAAACTCAACTCAGTGGCACAAGTTGGAGCATATACAAAACAAAACAAAACAAAAACAAACAACACCTTGACCTAAACTTTACATCTTATACAGAAATCAATCCCCAAACCCAAAATGAATCATAAATCTAAATGCAAAACAAAGAACTATAAAACTCCTAGAAGAAAACATTGAAGAAAATCTCTATGACCCGAAGTTAAGCAAAGAGGTTTCAGACAGGACTTTAAGCACTATCCATAAAAGAAACAATTAATCAATCGGACCTCATCAAAATTAAATACGTTTGCTCTGGGTAAGACACTGTCAAGAGAACGGATGATTGGGAGAAAATATTCATAAACTATGTACCTAAGAAACAGCAGGAATTCACAATATCTTTTTAAAATCCCAGAACGCCACAGAACGAAAACGACAGAAAGGTTGGGTAAAGATTTAAAGAAACATTTTACCAAAGAAGGTATACTGATGACAAATAAGCACATGAGGAGATAATCAATAGCAGTGGCCATTAAGGAAATAATTAAACCTTAAGATGATAAAACTGCATGGTTACTGCAACAGCAGAAAAACAAAATAAAACATACTACCAAGTGCTTGCCAGGTTGCAGTGCTCTTGGAACTCTCACATGTCGCTAGTGAGAATACAAAATGGTAAAGTTTTTACGGAAAACAATTTGGTAGTTTCTCATACAATTAAATTTAAATTTGCCATGTAATACAACAATTTCATTCCTACGTATTTATCCTAGAAAAATGAAAATGCATATTTATACAAAACCCTGCATACTCATATTTATAGTAGCTCTATTCATTATCCAAAAATGGAAACAATTCAAATACCCTTCAGTAGATGAACAAGTAAATGATGGTATATTCCTACAATGAAATATTCTCAGCAATAAAAACGAACACCTGACCTACACAACAAAATAAAAGAATAGCAAATGAACTATTAAAAATAAAAAAAGCCACTCTCAAAAGATTCTATACTGTATGATGCCATTTATATGACATTTCAGAAAGGCAAAAATGTAACAGCAGAACACAGATCAGTGGTTGCTAGGGCTTAGAAGTTGGGGTACTGTCATAAGTGATTTCAAAGGAGCAGCAGAGGGAATTTGGGGTGTTGAAGCAGTTCTGTATTCTGATCATGGGGGCAGTTTACATAGATCCATACATAGAATTGAACATACACACTCACTTATACTTTATGTTAGTTTAAAAAAAAAAAATGAACTTCCTTTGTTACACTGCAGCGAGAACTCAAAAAGAGAATGTCATGTGGCAAAAAGCCTTGAGTGATGGCTGTACCTACTGAGTCCTCAATGGATGTTAGTTCGCCTCCCCTAATCTTTGTTTTCTTTAGCTAAGGCTAACCCCCTTTCTAGTGGTCAGGGTCCCCCACCCCCAGCTAGAATCATGTCTTTTGCACAGTTCAGAAACAGAAAATTCTGGTGGGGGCTGTGTGGATCTACATTCCACCAGCAGGGATTTGGCTCCTCACCACAACGTTTTGGTCTTCAGTGAGTGCAAAGATCCTATTTAACAGGCGCATTTATTTCTTAGATCAATAGAAATGTCAAATGTCGAGATACAGATTTCAGTCTTAGAGTAACATGAAATATACCCCTGTTCTGGAATTTGGAGACAGAGCCCTCTTCGTTAAATGCAAAATATCAATACTATCTTATCATTGCTGCAAAACTGTTGCTTTGTGGCATCGTCATTCTAGAAATTATCATTTGTAGATTTCAGTATTTGTTAATGAAGGAAAAAGTCCTTGTGTTTCTATTGACCATGGCTATTTATTTCTACCAGTTAAGTATTATAGATAAAAGGCACTTTGCTTCTTTTACAACATGCGAACTACTCATCCAGGATCAGCTCTATGCCAGCAGTTAGTATCTAGAGAAGCATAAAGTGTATTTAACGTTGCTTTATATTCTTCTGATGCAAAGAAGAGATATTTCTTGATTTCTGGTAAGATCTCTGATCCATATTAAAAAGAAATAATGCTAAATATTTTTTTTCTTCTTATCCCGCCAAGAGGAAATTAAATTTTTCATGAAATCTCTCCTCTGTCAAAATTCATGTTGCTCCTAAGGGTTAGGTATAGTTATGATCAGGTTATCGCAGTTAAGACTAAATAAATCAGTCTTCAAAATTCTGTAATAAATGACATTTATTATCTTAGGAGTGATTAGATGCAGGGTTACCTTCTGAGCACTGTCTTGTTTGCTTCCCTCTGAATCTATTTTAGATAGTTTTACAAGTTTGTTTCTAACTTAGTTCATTTGAACATTCGACATTTGCACTTTACACAGTCAGTAAAAGATAATTATTCAATGTATATGCTTTCTGATTAAATGTGTGAAACTTCTAAATAGAAAATGGGAATTGGCTTAAAGTACATTACAAAAGACTTAAATTTATCTTTGGTTCATGGAGCAGTGATCAGCTTGGTGTTCCTGTGATTTCCTGCTCTGTGATCGTCACAGTCAGAGCCCATAGATTCCAGAAGGAAGTTTATCCCTATTAATCCTTCTGTATCTGAGCAGAAGTAGCCCCAAACTGACCTTTATGTGACAGTCACCTTTCATTACCACGTCTTGAGCTAAATGTTGTCAATAAAAATCACAGTTAAGTCAGGTTGACATTAACCAAGGGAACCAAAAGAACTGCTTTAGAGGCAAAATATATTTGCCGTGTTATCAGATGCTGAGACCCTAGTGAGTCATTGAAATAGAATTCTCTTTATTCACTTTGACAGAGTAAGGGCAGCTGTGAATTGTATCCAGAGCAAAATCCAGAATCTAGAGTAACAAAAACCCAATTCTGAATTAATTTAGTAAGACTGGCCATCAGAGAAATTTGTGGTAAAATCCCTTCTTTCGCTTTTTTGAGGCTTGTGGTTTTCCCTTATTCCCAGCACAATCCTCCCCACTTTCAATTCATTTACCACCTTTACTGCTTTTTAGAGAAATAGCTAAGCCCCAGACCTGTCTCGCTCTCGTTGATCCCACTGTAAAACTCACACTTTGATTTAAATCGCCTAAGCCCTGCCAGCATAACCCTGATACCAAAGCCAGACAAAGACACTACAAAAAAAAGGCAAACTACAGGCCAGTATCTTCAATGAAAATGAATACAAAAAATCTCAATGAAATATTTAGAAACTGAATTCAATAATCATTTCACAATCATTCAATGATCCACTGAATCATTCACCAAAAACAAGTGGGATTCACCCTGGGGATGAAAGGGTGGTTCAATATTTGCAAATCGATGTAATGTATCACATTAACAAGAAGAGGCATAAAGCCATGTGATCATCTCAGTACATGCAGAAAAAAAAAAATTTTGACAATATATAATAATATCCATTTATGATAAAAACTCTCAACAAAGTCAGTTTAGAGGGAACATCTTTCAACATAATAAAGACCATGTAGGAAAAACCCACACCTGACATCATACACAATGGTGTGAAACTAAAATCCCTCTAAAACTAAATTCCTTTAAGATAGGGATAAGACAAGGATATCCATTCTTACCATTTTTATTCAACATAGTACTCTAAGTCCTAGCTGCAGCAAACAAGAAAAATAAATAAAAGGCATCCAAATTGGTAAGGAAGAAGTAAAACTTCTTGTCACTATTTGCTGATGACATGATACTACTGATAAAAAAACGATAAAGACACCACCAAAAAACTACTAGAATAAATAAAATGGAAGGATACACAGTTAATATACAGAAATCTGTTGTATTTCTATACACTAATAACAACGTAGCAGCAAGAGAAATTAAGAAAGCAGTGTCATTCACAACAGTAACACAGGGAATAAAATAAGTTTATATATAAAATAATAATAAAATAAGATAAATAAAAATAAAATAAAATAAGTTATTCTAAGAATAAGTTTAACCAAGGCAGTGAAAGACTCATGCTCTGAAAACTGTAAGACACTGATAAGAGAAGCTGAAGAGGAACAAATGGAAAAATATATCATTCTCATAAATTGAAAGAACATTGTCAGTATGTCCATACTTCCCAAAGCAAACTATGGATTAAATGCAATCCCTATCAAAATACCAACAGCATCTTTCACGCAAATAGAACAAATAATCCCTAAATTTGCACGCAACACAAAAAACGCGAATAGCTAAAGCAATTATAACAAGGAAGAAAAATCTCACATTTCAAAACATACTACAAAGCTAGTAATCACAACAGTATGGTACTGGCACAGAAGACGTGTGGATCAACAGAACAGGAAAGAAAGTCCCAGAAATAAACTTATATGTTATGGTCAATTGGTCTATGATAAAGGAGGCAAGAATATACACTGGCGAAAAGAGGGTTTTTTTCAATAAATGGTGCTAGGAAATCTGGACAACTACATGCAAAAAAAAAAAAAAAAAAAAAAAACTGGACCACTTCCTTACACCATACACAAAAATAGACTCAAAATGATTAAAGACCTAAATGTGAGACTTGTAGCCATAAAACTCTTAAATGAAAACAGAGGCAGTAAACTTTCAGACATTAGCCTTAGCAACCTATTTATGGATATGTCTCCTCAAAGGAAACAAAAGCAAAAATAAATTACTGGGACTACACCAAAATAAAAAGCTCTGCACAGCAAAGAAAACCATCAACAATATGAAAAAGAAACCTATTGGAAATGGAACAAAATATCTGGAAATAACATATCCAATAATGGGTTTAATATCAAAAACATATAAATATATATATATAAATAAAGAACTCCTAGAACTCAACACCAAAAATCTCCATAGAATCCATTTAAAAATGGACAGGTAACCTGAATAGTTTTTCCAAAGAAGAAATAAAGTTGGCCGGCAGACACATGAAAATCTCAGTATCACTAATCTTCAGGGAAATGCAAATCAAAGCCACAATGAGATATCACTTTACCCCTGTCAGAATGGCTAGACACAAAATGACAAGAAAAAACAAGTGTTGGCGAGAATGCAGAGAAAAAGGAACCCTCATATACTGTTGGTGGGAATGTAAATTGGTGCAGCCAGTGTGGAAAACAGTATTAAGTTTCCTCAAAAAATAAAAAATAGAAATAGTATACAATTCCATAATTCTACTACAAAGTACTCACCCAAAGGAAAGAAAGGCACTAATCTGAAAAGACATAAGTACTCGTGTTTATTGCAGCATTATTCACAATAGCCAAATTATGGAAACAGCCCAAATGTCCATCAATAAATGAATGGGTAAAGATGTGGTATAAAAATACAATGGAATATTACTCAGCCACAAAAAGGAATGAGCTCTTGCCATGGGACAAGAGGGTATGGGCCTAGAGGGCATTATGCTAAGTGAAAGAAGTCAGACAAAGACAAATACTATATGATTTTATTTATATGTGGAATCTAAGAAGAATAGAGAAACAAAAATAGACCCCCAAATACAGAGAAGTGATGGTTGCCAGAGGAGAGGTTGAGGGGAGGGTGGGCAAAATGGGTTAAAGTGAATAAGAGGTACAAACTTCCAGTCATAAAATAAAGAAGTCACAGAGATAAAAAATACAACACACAGAATACAGTCAATAATATTGCAATAACGCTGTATGGTGACAGATGGGGACTATACTTCTCAGGCTGACCCCTGAGTAATATAGAGAACTACGGAATTGGTATGCTATACACCTGAAATATAACTTTGTATATCAATAGGGAGCAAGTGAGCATGGCTTCGGGGACCAGTCTTGAATTCAATAATCTGGTTTGCTACCTACTAGCTATGTGCTTGGTAAGTTATTAAATCACTCTTAACTCATGGCCTCATCTATAAATAGATGCAAGTATCATTACTTTTTAAGGCTGTTTTGAAGATAATGGATAAGGCAAATGAAATATTTGGCATAGTACCTCACACAATAAGCACTAAATATGACCACTGTCATCACCACACAAACTGCATGATAATTATTAGATTACATATATATCTCTTACAATAGAATTAACATTAGTAGAACAGGAAATGTATCTTTCTTACCACTGTTTTTCCTAAAACCTTAATGTGCGTCATGTAGTAGATGATCAGTAAATAATTTATAAAGGAGTAACTGTACTAGGTCTGTGTCTGTCTCGCCCTCTTCCTTTTCTGCCCCCGCTCCTCTCTATCTACCTATCTATAGGTATTCATGTAATTTTTAAAGAAATGTTTCTCCTTTATCCTGTGAATTTACATATAATTGACCTTCCTTTCATTTCAAGCAATTGTGCCATGACTGCACCTCTGTTCTAACCATTTCCCATTCCTTATTTTCTTGACTAGACTAGAAACTCATTAGGGCAAACACTTTGGGTTTTTTTTTACCATAATGTCATCAGGGCCTAGAACAGTGTCAGACATACAAACAGTATGACAAAGAATATTTGTCAAAAGAACAAATAGATATTCTCTGAATTTCAAGATCTGCCTTTGGTCCTTCTTCACATTGAACTCCCCCCTCTGGCTTGTCTCAATCCCATTCAATACTCTCCTTCTTTACTATGACAGACATCACTCTTATTCACCACATTATACACTTCGTGGTAGAGTTCCCTCCACCCTGATCCAGTCCCAATACCAAAAACTTAAGTTCCAATGACCAAAGAAGGAAGTCTCCAAAAGAAGGTGCACACATTCTATTTGTGTTGTTATTCCAGTGGATCATGATGATGTGTCAATTTAGATTATAAAGAACTCCTAGATTATAAGGAACCTCTTAGATTATGCTTCAACCTTATACTGAGGAGAGGGGGATTTGGAATAAAAGCAGCTTTTTTTCTTAAGATTTTATTTGACAGATCACAAGTAGGTATAGAGGCAGGCAGAGAAAGTGGAGGGAGCAGGCTTATCACAAGTAGGTATAGAGGCAGGCAGAGAAAGTGGAGGGAGCAGGCTTCCCGCCGAGCAGAGAGCCCGATGCGGGGCTCGATCCCAGGACCCTGGGATCATGATCTGAGCCGAAGGCAGAGGCTTTAACCCACTGAGCCACCCAGGCGCCCCTAAAAGCAGCTTTCTAAAAACCTTTCCCATCATGCCCACAGGTAGTTGCCAACTCCCTAACTACCCATCAGAGCAACTTGTTGCTGCTGCTGCTGCTTTGTAACCTGCCTCTAAACAGGTGTCCCCAATCTTTAACCATGCGTGAGAATAACCTGGGGCAGGGGGGAGCTTTTAAAATAAGAATGCCTGACTGTGCCTCTCCCCCACCCAACAATGGTGAGGTTTAAGAATTTTTATTATGTCGGGGCACCTGGGTGGCTCAGTGGGTTAAGGCCTCTGCCTTCGGCTCAGGTCATGGTCCCAGGGTCCTAGGATCGAGCCCCATATCCGGCTCTCTGCTCCGCGAAGAGCCTGCTTCTTTCTCTCTCTCTGCCTGCCTCTCTGCCTACTTGTGATCTCTGTCTGTCAAATAAATTAAAAAAAAAAAAAAAAGAATTTTTATTATGTCAACATTCCCCTATATGATTCTACTATGCCTCCAACGTTGAGAACTACTGGGTTTCAAAGAGTTCAAGCCCATTCAGAATAGCTTCCCAAGTACCAGAAATCCCAAACTCAAAAGTCTTAAGGCACAAGACCAGACCAGGAAGGAGTTTAGCCACCCATAACTTGGGCCATGTCTAAGCATCAGCCATCGCGTAACTGTAGCCAGCTGTACTTATGTGGGAAAATAGCCTAGTACTGCTACATCTTCTTAATCTTCAAGAGAAGCCATAAATCTGCAATTTTAGATGAACTTGCACAATTTGAGCACTGGCAACCAATTTAAATTTCTTTAAAATACTGTGTGAGGTAAACAAAACATGTCTTGATCTAGATTTCATTCATGGGCCAATAATTTGAAGTTTTTAACCAACTGCTCTACAATAGCCTGAGAAATCCTTTACATATTCTTCACCAAGGGTCTATTAAGTAAATTCTTAGAAAGCTAGATTCCTCCTCATCATCCATATATGCTCTAGGTTTTGTTTTCAACAAATCTGATTGATATGGCAGGAATAGCTCCGAAGGGCACATGTTATGTTATTCAGAGTATGTGATACTCAAATGCCTCAAACTTAATGCTCTCAGCAGTGTAAACATTGCTCCCCAATCTACCAATACACATTAATAGGCAAAGCACTCACTAGGCTCTTTGGAATAGAGACAAGTGCCATAGTTGCTGTTCTATAGAACCATTCCATATACTTTGGGAGGCAGGACATAGACTGAGATTTTAGTGAAAATATAACATAGCCATTTACTAATGGCAAGGGCATGTCTAGATCTGAGTTTACCTGCAGGAAATAGAACATTTCACTGAAATGGAGGCAGATAGTGGAGTGCCCCAATGGATGACAAATTAGTTAAGATTCCTAGAGGCAATGTCAAGCAATTGAAGGGCTTCGTGTGTTTTTAATTTTTGTTTTGTTTTTTTTTTCCTTTTGTTTTGTCTTACTTTTCAGTGGCAGAGAATCATGACAAGTAGTGTTTAGGAAGAAAATTTGGGACATGGTAGATGAGACAGATTGGACAGTAGAGAACAGAGGAGGAACAACTTGTTATTAGGTCACTGCCAAGGTTGCAGACATGAGGAGTGGAAGGGAGGATGGTCTGGCCTGGGTGATGGCTGAGGGATGAGAAGGAAAGGGTAAGCTCAAAGTGATTTTGATCTTAACTAGAGAAAAAGGAGGGCTAGTAATTATTCAGTAAACCCCTAGGATGGACTTTATTCCATGTTGAGTGCTTAACACAAAATTATCTCTTTTGCTTTAAAACAGAATATGACTGAAACAGGAGACCACTTCAAGATTCTTCTATATAACCACACTGTAAAATTTATCTTATAGGACCTTAGAGATCATCCAGTCCAACCCCCTCACTTTACAGAAGGGATTTGACTTTCCCAGGCATTTGCATACCTGTAGTGGAGTAAGAAAAGAGCCCAGATTTCTAATTTTTTTACCCTCATGATCTCTTCTCCTCACTATGTTGCTTCCTCATCCTGAGCTTTCATATAAATGGGCTATAAATCAGGTATCAGATTCAGGTAAGGAGATGCACGGGAACAGGTGATAAAATGTGGTGTAGAAAGTAATTCTATAACCACTCAATGCAAACAAGGGAGGGGGGAGCTCGAAAAAAAGGTCTTCACAACCTTGATGTAAAGGTTGTGCAGAGGAGGAGATAAAGTCAGCAGTGATATACAGTTAGCAGTAGTGCCTGTGTCCTTTTTTATCAGCCCAGCACAGATGTTGAGATAAGAGGACATAAATGGGGGGGAAAAAAAAAGGGAAAGCAGATTCAAAATAGCTATTAGAAAGCCCTGTTCACTGGAAGATGATAAAAGTGAAGAATCACCACTCTGGAAAGGTTGTTGAGGGGAAATCAGACAGACTCAGGGGGCCGGGAGGTGTCACTGGAACTGGATTTGGAATGGTGCCTGCCTCGTAAGTTTCTATCTTGTAAACATAAACTTTCCTCCTGAAGAAAACATCATGTATCATGAGTTGACAGAATGGCATGTGGCAGGGTCTCTACCAAAGAGAGCATCTGGAAGTTTAACTAATAGATGATTTATGGAAACTGAAGACAACTGGATCTCCCCTCTTGTAGCCGGCCATTCTGGTATTACTTAGACAGTCACTATGGCTGGGCCCCTGAGCTGAAAATGTTTCTTGGCTATCATAAACTGTGGCAAAGAGGAGAGCCAAATTACTCACTCTGTCCTAAATTGCCCGTCAGCCCATGTAATAAGAGCTAGGTAAGGACAAGAAGTAGGAATAAGAATGTTCTCTGGCTATCCATGCCTTGCCCTATTTATGTCCCTCGCACTTTCTCTCTCACAAATGAAGCATTACACAGGCTGACTTGGGAAAAGTTTTCACCAAATCAGAAATCCTATCTATCAAGATGGATTCAGTAGGGTCCAACCAGAAAGTAACATTCTTTTTCACTACCACTGCCAGCCAAAACCACTCTGTTGACTCATTTTTCCTCACCACAGATGAAATTTGGGGCAGGCATCGTAGATGTTCCAGCCTCATAAATAAAATCAAAGTCCAGGGTCATCCTAGAGAATGCCTCAGACCTGGAAACTCGCAACTGAGGAAGGGTTTCTTCATTCCCTCTTATTTCCCTTTCTCTCCAGTTGCCACTCTTTCTGGCTTCATCTGGGTTGGGCCTAGGAGGGAGGGAAACTGGAAGGAAAGGAACTGGATCCCACTCTGAGGCTGCAGCGGCCATCTGGCTTTGGGACCCCCTGATTATGGCCGGTATTTAAATGCCAATTTTTATTCTCACTGGAGCTCACATGGGCTCCGCAGGATCCCTCATGCAGGAGGCCTCCATTTTCAGAAGAACAATTCCTCCCCCACCTGGCTTCCAGCAGCCCACACGGGGCTCTCTTTTGAGATCAGTTCACTATTCAGGCAAGTCCATCTTCCTCAGGGCGAGCAGTCGAGCTCCCTGCTACGAGCTCTAGGTCTGGCTCATGTGAAACCCACACCTTTGTCCATAAAACTACAGTTCTCTCCCAAAGCAGCTGGATACTTCCTACCCTTAGAAGTCAACCTTGAATCATGTGCCAGTCTTTCTAACTCCCCATATTGCAAGAAATGTATGTCAGCACCCTTATTTGGTTCTATTACTTCCCACATTTGGTTTAAGATGAAGGACAAGCACACCCTCCACACCATGGAAGAGGGACACAAAGAACACTGATGCTTCTATCCCAAGAAATCCTCATGGGAGACTGCAACGTGCCCTCCACCAACGAATCCTTGGCATATGCTTACAATGCCCGAAGGTGGATGAAAGGCTAATGCGAGCTGAACCCATTTCTCTGTATTTACAGTGACAGAGCACCTCACGTCTAGGCAGTTAGGATTCATGCCAAAATGTGAAGAGGCCCTAGAAAAACAAAGTAATTTAAAGTCAAATGATGTGGAAACTACCCCTTCCTACCTTCCCACCACTTCCTTCCTGCTATTCCCTGCCCCGCTGGCTTCAAGACCCGTGTGTAACAAAATGAAAAATGCAACCAATTAGATACACAGATGATTTGGATAGTGGTGCAGTTGTCTGCTGGATCATGGTAAACAGCCAAATCATGTTATTTAAAGTCTATTTTTTCCAGATGATTTGCTCATTTAGTTCAATCCACCTCTTTGGATAGTTTTCCTAAACACATTCCCAGAAAGTTAATTAGGGTAAGAGTTTGATCTAAAGAGTATAAAGCTCAAAAACTCTTGGCATTTTGAGGTCAGGAAGATGATCAATTTCTTTTTGTATATCCTCTGCCAAGCTGTTCTCACTTTAATTTTTAAACTTGTGTGAAATTCAAAGAACACAGAGCCCAGTGTCATTTACACTTGGGCCATCATAAAAAGGCAGCTTTCTCAAAAAGAGTATTGGCTGTTTTCCAGGCTGCCAGAAAGCTTTTTATAGGAACTTTTAAACCATTCTCCTTTAAGCCAAAAAGGGAAATTAAATTTGGCCAAGGGTGAATGGACTGCCCGAGATATGAATTGCTTCTAACAGAGACAGAGTTCAAGGGAATCCTAAAGTTTCCCAATTTCAGGGAAGAAAAAAAAGTAAATCCCACCTACTTCATTTATCACAGAAGAGACACTAAATAACCTGCAATACAGTGAAGAAAATTTTCTTTTCAGATCCATTTTGATGAATTGTGCATTTTTTA
>PISX010027352.1:0-23053 GCA_004024625.1 Mellivora capensis | reverse complement strand
GAGGAGAAGGGAGTTGAGGGAAATTGGGGGGGAGATGAACCATGAGAGACTATGGACTCTGAAAAACAACCTGAGGGTTTTGAAGGGGCGGGGGGTGGGAGGTTGGGGGAGCCAGGTGGTGGGTATTGTGGAGGGCACGCATTGCATGGAGCACTGGGTGTGGTATAAAACTATGAACTCTGTTATGCTGAAAAGAAATTAAAAATAAAAAAAAGAATCAGATGCTTAATCAACGAGCCACCCAGGCACCCCTACACATCTTGAGTTTTGAATAGGGCATAAGCCTTTTTTATTTTCAGTTCCAAAACCTGGAACTTTTTATGATGCACCTTAGGGACTCATCCACATTCTAAAGTTTGGGAAAAGTGTTCCCTTTGCCCTCCACTCTAAGCCATGCCAGTGACAGCAGCTACTTGGAGAAGCTTTGAGAAGCACTCTGAGGAAGACTATTTTCTCAGGGAGACCATCTCAGGAAGACCATTGACAAGCAGAGAGATTGCCTTTGGCAATGAGCAAGCTCAGAAATAAAGGCCAGCTTTGGACCTTTCCTCTTTAACTGCTAGAATTTTTTTTTCTGCCTTAAGGCAACTGGGATTCAGCCATCAATTTCGAATAGCAAGATCTGGAAAGTTACTGCCAGTGCTTAAGGGAGACTTGTCCTTCCCTTTAAAGCCTCATATTCCTCTTTGGTTTAAAAATAGAATCAAACCTTGTAAACCTAGCCTCATTTTCAGATTCTGTCAAGCCTTCTAAACTGTCAGTGCCAGTAGGCTGGTTTACGTAAGGCAAAGATGGTGCAAGGCATGCTAACTTTTATTTATTTCAGAATTGTTTATTCTAGTGTTGCAAATTCCACTTTGATTACAGAATATTCCAAGTAGATGTGAACATTTTTTTTGAGGATTAAAATTCCCATAGGGTTATTTCTCAAAGCATTGTTAGTTAAATCTACACCGTAATTCCTAAAGAAATAGCCCAAGGGCACTGCAGGTAAAGTTCTGATAACCCCATTATTAGCATTAAAATTCAGATCTCCAGGGATAATTACTTGAGCTGTCAGTCATAGAGAATATAAGTCTTTTAAAGGTTGTCTGATTGACCCCAAATATCTGCATGAACAGTGTGCACTTAGGTATATGCAAATATGAAACCATTAACAAGCCACTTTTTCAGGCAGAAAAATTGCTAGAAATAAATCACTTCTTATTGGAAAGTAACAGAAGCTCAGTGATGTTTTTCTGATAATGACGACAGTGGAATGTCCAAAGGAAAAAGTCAGAAGTCTTTAGAAATGTGCACATTGATTTCTTTTTGAGGCATATTAATACCATGGTCTTTAGGAAAGTGAACATATTGGGACAGTCCCATTTCTATGTTTCTTCTGCAGTGTTTCAAGGGGAGAATTTTATTCATTGGAGGAACACACTGGAGAAGAGCCTGGCTCAGAAGGGTGAACCCTTGGTCTCAAGTAGCTTAAGGGCAAATAAAACTATAGACTCCACTTCTAATCTGTGGGTGGGAACAGGACCTCTGCATTGTCCAGGAAAGAGAGTAACCCAAGAACACATCTCTAGACTATCCCATTTCTAAAAATAGATGTTCAGCAACTTGACTTCCAAAGTTGATAAAATCAAAACACTGAGCTAGCTAAGGCTATTTGTTCTTTCCTTTCCCCGAGAGAAGCAAGTTCCTTCTGCTTGCTTTCAGCGTTTAGTTACCAGGTTAACTTGGTTATTTTAGGGAATGGTTCTGCAGGCCAATAATCCAAAAGTTAGGCTGTTAAAAACAGTATCAAAGTGAGTGCCTAATGGTTATGACTAGTAGTTTAATTGATATAAAGGATCACAAGTTTCCCATGCATTGTGTGTCCCTACATATTTATCTTTAATTACTTGGTAACTGATTTAAATACCAACAAATATCTATATTTATATACTCAACATATAATTTATACATATTAAAATTATTTGACAGTATTCTTTATCTTATAAAATTGGGAGAAATATAACTACGTGTTGGGTATATCTATACTGTTAGGGGTCTCCACTAGAACAGAGAAGTATTGCAGGTAAGTCAAGGAATTTCACAGTTATAACACCCATGCCCCTCCATAAGGCCATCTCTGGTAGATCACTTAGCTCTTGCCTGTCATCCTTCAAGTGTGGATTTTGAAGACCTAATACCTTCCATGGCCCCTTGCTCTTTCCATACCTACCAGGCCCTACTCATTCATTCATTTCATGCATGCATCTAGTAAAAATCCGAGTAGCCTCAGGGCCCCTGCAGCACTCTAGATGGAAAATACTGATACAGTTTAGAACAAAACAGTTTCCCTCCTCATGGCACTCTAACCTTTTATGTTTCTCTTCCATTCTCAGTCCTTTGGCCATTTCAAAGTGTCATTTGTACCAATACAATCGGTAGCACCACCTTGTATTTTTTTCCCTCTCTAGTTTACTTTGGCTTTGCAGATATCAATAGAAGCCATATTCACACTTGGCATTTTTATTGCAACTTTTAACTACTGGTTTTATCATCCAGTGGGCTTGGTCTTAAAGCCAAAGCATTGAATTTAGTCCCCAAAACACTTCAACTCTTGAGTCCTTAAAATGTCCTCACATAAATCACTGTTAGAGAGCAGTGCTTGTTCACATGTAAATACTCTTTTTGAAAAAGCTTATTTTTTCCCGTTATTGTAGCACTTACTTTTCTCTTACAGTCTCAAGAAGACTAGCCAACACAAGGTGACAACTGGGTCACATTCCCAGTGCAGCATGTTTCCTGCCCAAATGCTCCCTTTTCACAAAGACTGAGATTTGGTGCAGATTCTGTAATGTCTCCTGGGAGACAGGACAACCAGAATGATGGACAATAGAGTGGGGAGATACTGGCGTTCAATTCTCCTGAATTTTGTTGTTGTTTTTCACTGAAATTTATTTAAATGAAATGCTTGGCTTTCCTTCAAAGCATGTATTTCTCCTGTTGACTTTTATTTGCAGTAAAATGGATCCCAGAGGCCAAAGAGTCGGAGATTTATAATGCCTCCTGGGAGCCTTGTTTGTTTTTCCACATCCTGTTCTGACATTGTCAAATATTAGTCTTGGCAGGATGGTGGGGGCCTCTCAGTAGCAGCTCAACAGCTCGATGGCTGTCCCATCATATATTGTCCAGCGATGACAGAGTTGCAGAAAGTGCCCTTATCACCCAGGACGAGCAAACTGATCGAGCTGACCCCTACAATTGCAGCAGACAGGAACGATGCACCGCATTCTGGCCGATGCATGCGTGGTGGCAATGGGAAGGCAGTGTCGGAAAGTTCTGTAGAGTTTGCATTACCCACAGCATCCAGGGCAAGAATGATGTCCTTGGGGCCTTTTCCTTAGCCAATTTATAACACAAAGTTGTTGTATTGGATTTTTTGTTTCTGCAATAACTCTCCGAACCTTCACATCTTGGTTTTGCTCATCAGGGACCAACTCTCAAAATGACCTGGGCCAAACCTAATCAGGACACAAAAGCTACAGAGAAGAGCCAGTATCCAACGTCTTTCAAAGTTAAAAACAATTTAGTATTTAAACCAAAATGTGTTTCTCTGCTTCTCTATATCAGCTCAAATAGGATATTTTCAGAAATAGGCAGCATTATTTTGCTAGAAATAAGTACAGGTATTTAATTTTTTCAAAAGTTTGTGCAGTGAATTGGGAACTCACTGCTGATGGCAATGTAAGTTGATGTAATCATTCTGGGAGATAATTTGGTCTTCTGAGGCAGAAGCCTTTAAACATATTACATACCCTTTGATCCAGAAATGTTATTTTCAAGAAGGCATAATAGCAGCAGACTTTTTTTTTTTTCCTTCCCATACTGTGTTTTAAGCATCTTAGGATTTTCTCTCCTCTTTCTTGGGGATAAAAATAATGGAATGCCCGTGCACATCCTTGAAAACCAAAAGCTCTCTAACTGCCACTGAAAGAAATCTCAGGAAAATAAGCAAGTAAAAATGTTCCCCTTTCCCTATAGTTAGAGAAAAGCTGATGCTGCTCTGTGAAAAAGCTAACACATATTCTAATTTTTATAAAGTAGGAAAAATTGGGAATAACTAGAGAATTTTCCATTCTCACTCTCTTGTCCAATGTGAAGCCTCAAATATATAAACCTATTCCATTTCTGTGATGAAAATTGTCCTTGAAATTGTTTTGTGAAACAGAGACATGAATACTATCAAAAAAAATCCAGTCAAGAAATAAACAGATATTTCTCCAAAGAAGACATACAAATGGCTAACAAACACATAAAAAAATGTTCCACATCACTCACCATCAGGGAAATCAAAACCACAATCAATACCATGTCAAACTGGTCAGAATGGCTAAAATTAACAAGTCAGGAAACAACAGATGTTGGCAAGGATGTGGAGAAAGGGGAACCCTCCTACACTGTTGGTGGGAATGCAAGCTGGGGCAGCCGCTCTGGAAAACAATATGGAGGTTCCTCAAAAAGTTAAAAATAGAGCTACTATATGACCCAGCAATTGCACCGCTAGGTATTTGCACAAAGAAGACAAACATAGTGATTCAAAGGGGCACCTGCACGCCAGTGTTCATAGCAGCAATGTCCACAAGAACCAAACTATGGAAAGAGCCCAGATGTCTACCAACAGATGAATGAATAAAGAAGATGTGGTATATGCACAATAGAATATTACTCAGCCATCAAAAAGAATGAAATCTTGCCATTTAAAACCACCTGGATGGAACTAAAGAGTATTATGCTAAGAGAAATAAATCAATCAGAGAAAGATAAGTACCTTATACTTTCACTTATATGTGGAATTTAAGAAATAAAACAGATAAACATAGAGGAAAGAAAGGAAAAATAAAATAAGACGAAAATCAGGAGATAAGCAAACCAATGAAGATGCTGAACTCTAGGAAACAAACCGAGGGGTTGCTAGTGGGGAGGTGGGCGGGAGGACGGGGGTAACTGGGTGATGGGCATTAAGGAGGGCACTTATGTAATGAGCGCTAGGTGTCGTACGCAACTGATGAATCACTAAATTCTACCCCAAAACTAGTAAGTTGACTAAATTTGATTTAAAGAATTAAAAAATAATAAATAAATAAAACTGCCAGTTATCTTAACAGCAAGAAAAACAAAAGCAACCATAACAACAACCACAAGACCTTGTTGCTGCATCCTGTGAAAGACAAACATAAACTCGAGGTCTACAGCTCTGTTTGTCCTACTTAAATATGTGTCCCAATAATAAAATATCAATTGGCACAGCTGTTTTCTAAAAGGGTGTAATAGTTTTGAGTTTTCTCCATAAGCCACAAATGGGCACATCTCCCTTCTCCGCATGGGTGGAAGTAAGACTGATCCACAACATTGTTGGATTCTAGAATTACATTGAAAGTTTCAGAGACTTTTAAAATTTTATATTAACTGTATCTGAGCAAAATAATTAGAAAAGTTGATGAAAAGATTTGAGCCCATGAATGCTCATTGAGTGTTATTGATAATAGCTGAGAAAATCAGCCACAGTCTTGATGGTTTGACCATCTGGGCGGGTCAGTCATAGCACCCAAGAGACCGGGCAATTGCAGTACATCTCCCAGACCATTGGAAATGTACCATGTGTCAAAGAAAAAATAATGCAGGACACTGAACTCTAGGCATAGAGCAGAAAGATGAAGAATTAACATATGCAAAATGGTTGGCCCTGCCTGGCAGAACTACAGGTGATTTAGGTCTCTTACATTCTTCTGAATCATCCACTCCTCCTACAACGAATATGATTTTCTTTTATAACTAGAGAAAATTACTAAAGTATCACAAGAAAACCCAACAAAATATTTATAAGCATCCCAATATTTTGGGATCATGTACCAAAGCTCTACTTGACTTTAGGTCTATTTTTATATTCAAAAGATGTCAAATGGGAAGTTGATTTAGTTGTATCCAAATGTGATTTCTGTCTTTTTCTGGAATACTCTGCCTTCCTCTGAAAGGCATCATTTGTGAAAAACTGGACTTTTCTCTACCAGTTGTTTTCTTCAATATGCAAGAGGTCTATCCTGCTTAAAAATAAGGTGCTTTTTCAAAATGCCATTCCTTTCTCTCGTTGTCAAAATAATCAGAAATGAATATACCTACTGAAGACTGTAAAACTGTAGAGAATATAGACCAAATCGTGAGCCTACAGGATTCTAAAATCAGTGCCAATGTCCTAATTTTCCAGAGACCTGAGAAATTACAGAAGACACACTTAATTTATGAAGCAGTTTATTCACTCTATGCAGTGTGCCATCCCTAAAGCAGCTTCTTTAGGGGAAGATGAAACTGTCCAGATGCAGGGTCATAGTACAGCACCCAGAGATCTATTCACTGGCTTCTATGTACCTGTTATTTTTCATTCTGGTGCAGCTGGCATTCCCCCAGAGATCAAGTTCGTTTCCCAAAGCGATCATCTCCACGCTGTCCTCACAGGCTTCAGCACCGGTGAGGTCTCTCTGAGGGAGTCATCATGCTGGTTGGCAGTTTTTATCCATATGTTTTTCTTGTTGGATGTCTTGGGTGACTATGTCTGGTGCCTCTTCTGCAGACTTGTCCTTGAAAGAGGAGGCTGATGGCAGAGGGTCCCAGAGGCAGCAGAAATTGAGCAATAAAAGCGAGAGGAAAGGCCCATGTGGGCAACAAGGCATGAAACGTTGAGAAGGCAGTGGAGTGGGGCTCCCATGTGTTATTAGACTTAGTTTCAGGGGATACTGGAGCTCAGCAAGAAAGAATTTTCCTGAAATTAAAAAAAAAAATTTTACCAAACCAAGACTGCCTTCATAGGTAAAACCCACATTCTCACCAGCAAATGGTTGTAAAATGCACAAGACTGTGTGCAGATTTTGGGCAATTTAGCATTGCCTGCATGTGGTAAAGGGAGCATCGAGGCAGAAATATTGTGCCAATGGATTTACAAATGTATGAATGTTAAATATGAACGAGGGTTGGCTGTGTTAGGGAACCAATCCTATAAGAAAAAAAAAAGGTTTATGGGGGAAATTAGTCTTGGCTAAGGGCTAAAGAAGAATCTGTCATTTTTAACTCAGGAAAAAAAGAGACATTATAATGCAATTGATTTTTTCCTATAGTTTTTTTTTTTCAATGTATGGATCCATTTCCTTTATATCCTGATTGGCTAAAAATTCATGAGGAAATTAATAGAATGACTAACAAACTTGTTCCTGTTAGTCTCATCGGTCTAGACATTGTAGCATGTGTCACTGAATTAGTCACCCCTTGCCAAAGCTTGTGAGGACTTGACCGCGCCCCAGTGGGCCCCCAGGAATGGGTCCGGACCCAGAAGGAGGACTTCAGAAGTGCATGAAGGAAGAGGCAGTTGTCAGTTTTGTGCAAATACAAAGAAAAAAAAAAAACAGTAATAAGCAGAGCAAGAGAAAATGCGGTCGCTCGGAACCAGAATGTCCGCAATTGTGTCTGTCACCCGTTTCTAAGTCCTGCTCAGGTGGGACCGCGAGAGGGGGGAGGAGCATGCAGAAGGGGATCATCAGGACACACAGAACTGGGTCACTGCCAGAAGTTCTGAGCGGGCAACGGAGCGCGCCAGGTGAAGGGTTCGCTGGGGTGCATAAGAGATGCATCTAGAGATTACGGTGGTGACCCAGAAAATGTCCCCCGAACGGTATAAAATTCCTGGTCTCTGGACCCTGCAAATGTATTTTATATGGCAATAAGAGACTTTGCCTGCGATTGTGATTAAGAATCTTAACATGGAGAGATTATCTGGGACTATCAACGCAGCTCCTAAATGTAGTCACATGTCTCTCCCTGAGGGGGAAGTGGCGGGAAATCCACATGCATCTAGAAGAGGGAGAGACAATGTGACCGCAAGCCACTGGAGTGACGTGTCACAAATCAGGGGACACTGGCAGCCACCAGCCGCTGGAGAAGCAAGGAAGAGAATCTCCCTAGAGCCTCTGGAGGAAGTACAGCCCTGCAGACGCCTTGATTTTGACCTGGAGATACCAACATTAGACTTCTTCTCCAGAACTATGAGAGAGTAAGGGTCTGCTGTTTTAAGCTACCGGGCTTGTGCAGATTTGTTACAACGGCCACAGGAATCCTGTAAGTTGTCTCTGCAGCTCCGTGTCTGAGGATCTGGAATTGACCCTAATCGTCCAGTTGAGTATGAGTCTAATTGTCTTCTAACCTTTCGTTACTATAAACACACAAGTCAAGATCACAGTGGAATACGCGGGCCAGGTGAACAGCAACAAGAGTCACCCAGAGCTCAGGCACTGGGCTCCGAGAACTCGATAGCAACAGGGTCCCTGTCATTGAGGACAATAAACCCACAAGGACACTGTGGTTCATGGGTATTTTGTAAACCTTCATTTGGTCACATGCAGAGGGAAGCCCCTGAGGGATGCAGGGGTGGGGTGAGATGATTCTGGCACTGAGGATGGGAAGGATAGGAGGGGGAAAGAGAGGCGGGTTATATCCATCCCCTGCTGTAGAGCTCTAATAAAATGCAGATACGGGCAAGTGCCAACTTTATATGGGGCTCTCCACAGACTATTTAGTCTACGGTAACCAACACCATATTACTATAATCCCACTCTGTACGTGGGAAACTGGGTCTCAGAGAAGTCAAGTAATGAACCTGGGACCAATACTGCAGTAGAAATACAAGCCGAGACTGGTCCAGTTCCCAAACCAGCGCTTTAGGTTTAACCACTCGGGCTTCCCTCTCCACCTGCTTCCCAGGGCTGCTGTAAGGCACTGACAAGGTGGGGCCAGCTCAGTGCCACTCTTGTGAGGGCAATGACACAGGATCGTTACGATAAAATGTTAGAAACAGTAGCACACACACTCAATGGAGAGTTGTTTCCTGACACATTAATTCTTTCAGAGTAAAGCAGAGAGCCCATGACTAACAGGACCCCGTGTGATTGGAGCCCCCTCCCCTACCAAGGGAGTTCTGCTCAGAGAAGAGCCCTTGGAGGTTCTGCCTCACCTCAGTTCTGGAACCTACTCTCTGGGCAGATTTTTCTCAGACGCTCATCCGCAGTGGTGCTTAGTGCACGGACATGCCTCCATTGTTTTGAATGCCTTATTTTTGAATGTCTTACCTCTTTTGACTTCAGTTTAAAACCCTTTGAGTAGAAACACCACTTCAGAACCCTTCAGAGGGAGGTCCCCCCACTTGCTGGACTAGGCTCCTCACGCATCCCCTCACACACAAGTCCTCTAGGCCCCAGGCTTTTGTTTGCTGCCTGGAAATTTCTTTACATAGCTATCCCTTTTGAACCTTTTTAGCCATTCCAGATCTCTTTAACTAAACAGAACACACCCTTCTCCTTGTCGTCCTTCTATAAAGACGTCTCTTCCCTCAACATCAGCCATTACCTGGGAGTCCTGGAGAAACCACCCTCTCTGTCTTCACTGCTTGGCCAATTGTCTCTCAAATGCTAACCCTGCCTCCTCATGCCATTGTCTTCTGTCCTGCCCTGATGACCCAACCCCTGTTCAGAGCAAATCCGTTCTCCATATTGTTGTTATGTCATCTTGGTTGGTCCCTTGATGTCCTGTCTAGTCTCCCCCCCCCCCAATTTCCATTTCAGTTCAACTTCTGAAATTTTGGCAAAAGAAAAATCTATATGAAGTCTTGAAAGAGGATCCATTGTTCCCATACAAATATTGCAGTCAGGATCTTTCTGGATCTTTCCTTGTCCTTGATAGGTATTGGTTCGACCACACGAGCCCATCTATGGTTCCTTGAACAAAGCATGCCCTCTCCTGTCCTGGCCCAAGACAATCCCTTTGCCTGGAGTATTCTTCCCCTGCTCCTCTGGCCAGCCAGTCCAATTCCCCACTAAAGCAGCCTCTCAGGAAAGCCCGTTCCAACTCCTTGTCAGAAGAGCTGCCCCTTCTCTCCACTCTCAGTGAACTGACCCTGATCCTCACTGCAGTATCCACCACCCTGCACTGAAATGACTGGTTCTATTTCTCTTTCCACCATTAAGACCTTACCTGCAGGCCCTCCTGACCACCGTTCCTGGCCCATAAAGCTATCCCCAAAGTTCTGTGGAATAAACAAATAGATACGTGGCTCCAATACATATTGCTCCACGGATAAACCTACCAGATTATGTCCCACTTGCGTTTAAGAAAGATGAGGGCATTGGGGAAGGTACGTGCTATGGTTAGAAAAAAATTAACACAATTTTTAAAAAATTTTAAAAAAGAAAGATGAGGGAATAAACTGAGTTAAAAATGATAGCACGGTGAAGAGCGTGGTGGGAAAGGCTCGGGTAGCAAGAACAGGGAACCATATTGACAAAAAAGAAAAAAATTGGATTCATTAAGAAGGGATTCTTAAGAAGTGAAGTTAACTTTGTTCTAAAGGTGGTTCCTCTCTCTAGTCAATGACCAAACAGCACCCTCAGTTGCCTTGTGTTAAAGTCAGTAGGCTGGTACTCTACGATCGGCAGGCGGCCGTGGAAAGAAGCAATTAGGAGTCCCAAACAACAAAGATGACATACCCTTGGCTGCAGTGCTCGCCTATGAAAGTCTTTCTGCTTTTCCTCTAATTAAAAGGGACCCAATTTCCCTCTTTAGTATGCCAGATATACAACATCCTTGTAACTGAAAGGAACAAAAATGTACTTTTTCTTCCCCGCACTGCAGAACTGATGCAGAGAAGCGGACAGCACCTCCTGCCAGTGTGCCCAGAGCACTCTAGAGAGAGGACAGCTGACAATGGTTCAGGAGGCACGGCTCTGCGTCCATACTTCTTTGCACTGCACTTGCGAGACTCAGCGCCGTCTCCGTGTTTCCATGTTTTATGAAGGAAGTTTCAAGGGCGAAACGTTTGGTTTATGTGTTTCAACCCCGGCTCCTTACCTTTTTTTTTTTCTTTTCACTGTAACAGAATTCATAGTTTTACACCACACCCAGTGCTCCATGCAATGCGTGCCCTCCATAATACCCACCACCTGGCTCCCCCAACCTCCCACCCCCTGCCCCTTCAAAACCCTCAGGTGGTTTTTCAGAGTCCATAGTCTCTCATGGTTCATCTCCCCCCAGTTTCTCTCCACTCCCTTCTCCTCTCCATCTCCCCATGTCCTCCATGTTATTTGTTATGCTCCGCAAATAAGTGAAACCATATGATAATTGACTCTCTCTGCTTGACTTATTTCACTCAGCATAATCTCTTCCAGTCCTGTCCATGTTGTTACAAAAGTTGAGTATTCATCATTTCTGATGGAAGCATAATACTCCATAGTGCATATGGACCACATCTTCCTTATCCATTCGTCCATGGAAGGGCATCTTGGTTCTTTCCACAGTTTGGCGACCGTGACCATTGCTGTTATAAACATTGGGGTACAGATAGCCCTTCTTTTCACCATATCTGTATCTTTGGGGTAAATACCCAGTAGCGCAATTGCAGGATCATAGGGAAGCTCTATTTTTAACTTCTTGAGGAATCTCCACACTGTTCTCCAGAGTGGCTGCACCAACTTGCATTCCCACCAACAGTGTAAGAGGGTTCCCCCTTTCTCCACATCCTCTCCAACACACGTTGTTTCCTGTTTTGCTAATTTTGGCCATTCTAACTGGTGTGAGATGGTATCTCAGTGTGGTTTTAATTTGAATCTCCCTGATGGCTAGTGATGATGAACATTTTTTCATGTGTCTGATAGCCATTTGTATGTCTTCATTGGAGAAGTGTTTGTTCATATCTTCTGCCCATTTTTTGATATGATTATCTGTTTTGTGCGTGTTCAGTTTGAGAAGTTCTTTATAGATCCCGGCTCCTTACCTTTATTGAAACTCTGGTTTTCAGTGTCTCGCTCATGCCATCCAATGGAGCTAAGATTTTCCATACAATGCTTTCATTCCTTTCTAGGAATCAGCTGCCCATCCCCACAATATTTTAAAAAGTGAGACCCTGACGTGTATTGCATGGAGCACTGGGTGTGGTGCATAAACAATGAATTTTAGAACACTGAAAAAAAATTAAATTAAATTAAAAAATAAATAAATAAAAAACTGAGACCCTGGGACAAGCACAGGATAGAGGTTCACATTCTAAGTCTTGCCTGAACACATAGTCAGCTTCTTCTGCCCCCAGTAGGTCCTGGGTGATTGTATGTCACCTGCTGGGCAGGCAGCCAAGATTGCCTTTCCTTCTCAGTCAGGATTAGAAGGAAGGAAGCCACTGGGCAGAAAGCCAGACCTGCCAACCTGGCTATGACCCCACTCCAGTGAACATCTTCACAGTGTTAGTTCAATATTCTTTTCTTGATTTTTATTTCCAGTTCGCCCCTTGTGCCTGGGGGTGGAATGGTTGCCCTCATCATTCTGATATTGCTACATAACCTCTAACTCAATTTTTGAAATGTCTCCTTCACTGAGGAGCTGAATCCTTTATTTAAAAGATTGATATTGGCAAGTCAATAAATAGTTAACCCAATTTCTGAAATGGCCTGCAAGAAGAAAACGTTTGCATTTCTGTCTGTCATTTTTTTTTTTAGTAGAATGTGAATGATAATTAGACCAACATGGGATCTCTCTCCTGCAGCAACTGACTCACAAAATGTGTAAGTAATGACAGAAATCCACATACTGAAGGCTTTTCCTGCTTAGTGGAAAGAAGAGAAATCAACCCTACTAAGATGAAAACCCTATGTGCATTCTTTGGTGCAATTTTGACCAATAGATGGCTAAGTTATTACAGCTTGTGTTTCTTGTGTTAAGTGGTGGTGGTTCTTTGGGGTTCTTTCAATGAGTTTTTCCACATAAAGCACTCATCGCCATGCCTGGCTCACGGTGCTTGTGAGGGCTGATGGATTTAGGGAGAACATAGAGAGACTTATTGGCCAACTGACATAGCTCAAAAACACAGGAGGCCAGTAAGACAGGGTAAAAATCAGATTCAAAGAGAGATTTTCCCTAATACTTTAGAAGCCCAAAAAGTATAATACCACCAGTCTTCTCCCAAATCCAGGCCCTCTTGGGATTACATAACAGTAAGTGCAGTGGCAAGAGTTCCTGACTTCACCCTTGCATGAGGTTACTTCAGGTTCCTACCACCATCTGCAGGACTGAATAGATCAGCAGAGTTGGCTCCCATCTGGGCAGTTGTGGAAGGATTATTGACATTCTAGAGTAATTAACTTTGAGGGCATCTGGGTGGCTCAGTTCATTAAGAATCCTACTCCTGATTTTAGCTCAGGTCATGACCTCAGGGTCATGAGATTGGCCCCACATGGGCTCCACATTGGGTGTGGAGCCTGCTTAAGATTATCTCTCTCAGAGCACCTGGGTGGCTCAGTGGGTTAAAGCCTCTGCCTTCAGCTCAGGTCATGATCCCAGGGCCTGGGATCGAGCCCCACATCGGGCTCTCTGCTCAGCAGGGAGCCTGCTTCCTCCTCTCTCTCTGCCTGCCTCTCTGCCTACTTGTGATCTCTATCTGTCAAACAAATAAATAAAATATTTTAAAAAATTGTTAAAAAAAAAAAAAAAAGATTCTCTCTCTCTTTTTCCATTTGCCCCTCCAGCCTTTCTAAATAAATAAGCAAACAAATTAATAAAATGAAGTAATTAATCTTGTAACAACAGGAAACAGAAAGACCTACTAAGAAAGTCATTTTATAAACCTTCCCAGTCAGAGCTGTTCTACCATGAGGACCCTAGCAGGAGAGGAGACAGCTAGAAATTTGAAAAATATTCTAACTGAATTTTTGGATCTTCTCACATTTTAAAGTTAGTGTTTTTTTCATGAAAGGAATGTTTTTCAAAAACTACTTTGAATGTAAATGGACTAAATGCTCCAATCAAGAGACAAAGGATGTCAGAATGGACCAAAAAAAAAAAAAAAAAGAATCTATAAGCTATTTACAAGAGACTCATTTCAGACCCAAAGTCACCTGTGGATTGAAGGACTGAAAGTGAAGCAATGAAGAAACATTTATTATGCTACTGGCTGTCTAAAGAAAGCCAGAGTAGCCATACTTACATTGAACACAATAGACTTTAAAACAAAGACTGTAATAAGACACAAAGAAGGATACATATAATAATAATAAGGACAGTCAAACAGAAAGATCAAACAATTATAAATATTTATGCCATCAACATAGGAGCACCCAATTATATAAAACAATTAATAACAAACATAAAAGAACTAACTGGGGGACACCTTGGTGGCTCAGTTGGTTAAGCCACTGCCTTTGGCTCAGGTCATGATCCCAGAGTCCTGGGATGGAGTCCCGCATCGGGCTCCCAGCTCAGCAGGGAGCCTGCTTCTCTCTCTGCCTCTGTCTGCCACTCTGCCTGCTTATGTTCTCCCTCTCTCTCTGACAATTAATAAATAAATAAAATCTTTAAAAAAAAAAAGAGCTAACTGGTAATAATACAATAATAGTAGGGGACTTTAACACCACCTTACATCAATGTACAGATCATCTAAGCAGAAAATGAACAAGGAAACAATGGCTTGGAATGACACTGAAGCAGATGTGTGGTCATAACATTCCATCCTAAAACAGCAGAATACACATTCTTTTCAAGTGCCCAAGAGACATTCTCCAGAGTAGATGACATATTAAGTAACAAATCATGTTTCAGCAAATACAAAAAGATTGAAGTCATCCCATGCATCTTTTCTGACCACAAGAAACTTGACATCGACCACAAGGAAAAATTCTGGAAAGACCACAAAAACCAGAGGCTAAACAACATGCTATTAAACAATGAATGGGTGAACCAGGAAATCAAAGAAAATATTTTCAAAATACATGGAAACAAATGAAAATGAGGACAGCCCTCAAGAATGTTTGCCATCCAAAAAATGGGCAGTCTCTGAATTCATAGAAATGGCAAGCAGACATATACTATAAATATAGACTCTCATGGTATTTCAAATTCTGCCTTTGTGGTGAGTTGACTGGTGGCCCCCCAAAGGTTGTGTCCATGTCCCAAGCCCCAGAACCTGTGACTGTGAACTTATTTGGGGAAAGAGTCAATACAGAAATAATTTAGTTAAAGAGCTTGAGCTGAGGGCATCTTGGATTATCTGGGTGGGCTCTGACTACAATGACAAGTGTCTTTATAGGGAGCAGAGAGGGCCATGTGAAGACAGATGGATAGATTGGAATGATGCATCCCAGGCCCAAGGGAGCCACCAGGAGCCACCATTACATGGGGGAGGCATGGAGCAATGCTTCCCTAGAACCATCGGAGAGTATTTGGACTTCTGACTTCTAGAAGTGGGAAAGAATAAATTTCCGTTGTTTTAAGCCACCCAGTTTGTGTTCGGTTGTTACCACAGCCCCAGGAAATGAATACATTCACCATCTGCATCCTTCCACTACCTGGTCTAATGCCTAAGCTGGAAGGCAGCCAGGGCCATGCTAGGTGGGATTTCATAGCTGTCACGTGACTGAATTGTTGCCAAAGAAGGGAGCATTCTTAGTTGGCGATGGGTCTCAACATGGAGACCCATGAGAAGTGAGAGTGGGTTGAAGCAGCCTGACATGGCAGCAGTCACTATTGCAGGAACACAGTCAGAAGAGGAGCAGAGAAGTAGGAAGATGGGACGGATGCCTCAAATCGACCAGAAAAATGATAGAGCCCCTTAAGAGACACTTAAAGAATCATAAAATACTATCATAGCCCTAAAAAGAAATCCACGACTACTTTGTTAAAGGAAACTCTGGGGAGGATGTTATTTGTTGTGGACTTCGTCAAAGCACGAGGACTCCTGAGTCACCAAGCTTCCAAATATGCCTTAGATTCGAGGTAAAATCAGCCACAACCACTGCCTTGCCTCCAAGATGGCCACATAAGAGCATCTCAATGTGCTTTGCATAGAAATGTCACAGGTTACCCTGTATACTTCTACTCTATAATTTAAAAGCACAGTTTGTTAGACTTTCAGCAAATGTATTCTACCGAGTTGTATTGTTTTTTAAAAGATGATATGCAAAGATTCCAACTGGGACAGGGCTTTAGATGATATGGTCTTATTTTTGCAAATCTTTAATAAAGATGTTTTGAGTGTCCTTGGTGTGTAGGGACTCTTCGCGGAAGACTTAGAACAAATCAGTAACACTCTTCAAAATCTCCCCCAAACCTTTGGTGTATGTGGGTTTAAGTAGACCGAGCATAGACTGGGTGTGCCTTCTTCTGTTACTAACCCATCATTCAGACCACGGGGACTGGGACGAACATCATCCGAAAGCACGGATGAACAGGGCCTCACGTGTACATTGTTTTCAGAAACATCCATCTTACCACATTTTCTTGAGAGCAACGGAGCTTTTTGGAACCAAGGAATTGCCCAAAAGGAGCAAGGTTTGCCACTGTGAGATCCAAACAGATTTCATCCCAGGAAACAAGGAATACTTCCATCTCCGTCCTGCCTCTTCCAGGTCTCACTGATGCCAGTGGGGTGTGTAAGAGAGCTGAGCGGCAGCGAACCGAAGCACTGACCAGGGGCTGAGAGAGACTCCCATGAAGTCTGCACAGGTCCTTTTTGGAAATGCTGACTTGCTGTCACCTGAAAAGGCAGGCTCTTAATGCTGCTTGGGCTTCAAATTCTGTTGAAAGTAAACTAGGTCAGATCCTAGGAAAAATTACATATGATTATGTCTGTAAAACTGTCTTCACATAATCATGAGAACTTCCAAGTATCATAAAAAGATACAGACCACTGAACTGTCACATGCTGAGGAATGCCCTTGCCTCATTCCGCTCTCCTAGCCAACAGCATCTTACGAGATGAGAAAGGAATAAAGCCTGTGGGATTGAGGAGAAACAGCTCTGGGGCAGAAATAATCAGGCTCCATGTCTCCCAGCTGTCAATCACAGACAGTCACTCTCTGCTACATGGAAAGGAAGTGGGGGAAGGGTACCTGGGTTTGTGATTTTGTACTTTAGTTGTGGAAGATAAAGAGCGTCGACAGACCAGTGGATCGTGCAATCACAAATGTCCTCATGCAAACATCCTGGAAAACTGCAGATAACAAGAAAGTAAGTTGCTGTCAATAAATCACATTTTGGGGTATGTCCCAGCTTCCATAAAGGTTCAGCCAAATGTTCTAGCTTTGCACATTGATAAAACAACGCCGTGACTGATGCTCAGAGTTGTCACCGAAGGCAAAGGACATAAATTTAATAAACACAGAAGAGTCAGTGTAAGAACACAGAAAAATTTATTTAATACGGTTCCCAAATATTCCCATGCAACATCCAAAAAGCAGAGGGGATTGCACTGAAAGGACAGAAAACCATGTTGTCAGGTCTGTCTTTCTGCCCAGTTTTGCCCGACACTGAAGGACCCTTATTTTCATAGACAAGAAAATGTTATTCACAGACACTGGAAGAATAAGTAGGTGGTAGAGGAAACACAGTTTGGTCCTGATTCAAAGGTTATTTTTAAGCGTCAGCTTGAAAACTCTTCCAGTTGCTTAGAGAACATTTGGCTCCTGGAATAACGAGCTATGCTTTGTGGATTGCAATAGAAGGAATCTGAAAAGATGTTTATAAAATGCCAGTGAGGGTCCACTAGTATTTCCTTGTTCCATCTTTGGCCCTGGTTTTACCTCCCAGAGAGACTGAGTAGCAGACAGAGAGAATGGGAAGCATGTGCAGGGCAGACATGCAAGTATTGGGACGAATAAAATGTGACATTCCAGCCACTAAATGCAACGAGACATACGCTATCTGAGGTTTACTTGGCAGCACTACTGATGGGACATCTGCATGTTTAACCTCATCTGCATGTTTAAAAGGTCTGGCATTACAAAACTGGGGAGATTTGTTCTGGTTGCAGAAGAAGCCAAGCAGCATTACCCCCATTTGCTTGGGAAGTTTCTTTCGCTCTGTGGGTGTCTGACTGTGTTCAAATGAGTCCTGATCCAATTGATGATTCCAGAGCTTTTAATTAAGCCAAGATTCAGGTCCCTGTCCCTGAATAATTTAACGAAACTATACCCTTGAGGGCAATGCTTATTTAAATAAACAAGACTGTGTGAACTCAAACGCCCATTTCCAAATATTATGCAACAGAGCAGTTCATAATTAAAAGAATCTCTGCTTCACATAACCTAAAAGATAGTTTGGGAGTCTGTCATGGGTGCTCGATACAAAGCGAATGGACCACAAATATTCAAATGGGGTTAACTCGTGAAACAGAAAGTCCTATTGTACGTGGAAAATAAGAGGCTGTCATAGCAAATAGGTCATAGGGTTTATGTGATGATTAATACCTAGACAGGGTCAGCAGATCCCAGCAGGGTCACAGCTCACAGACTGTGATTTGTTCATTTAGCCCATGGGTTCTTTCTTTATTATCAGTGCTTCTGCCAGTCTTTTACCCTAAAACGAATGCTCTCTCATTATTTAGAGAACTGAGTTAGATTCAAGATCACCACTTCTCTGCATGACCTTGTGCAAGTAACTTAATCCCCCTGAATCTTGGCTTTCTCAACTATCCAATGGAATTGCCTCCCTTCCTCATAGAGTGGGGATGGGAATACAGTTAGAGTACTTCCAAGTGATATATAGTATGTAGTATGATTTTAAAAGTTCATTTAAAATTAAGCGTGTGTGCCAATTAAAATCCTCAGAAGACTTATTTTCATGGCTACATATCCATCATTTCCATTTGTATCAAGGGGACTTAGAGAAGTTGTAGTTTCATAGAATGATTAAGCATTAATAGGTCAAAAGTTCCCTCGGAAAGAAAAGAAGTCACACATGGAGGGTCTGATTGAAACCGGCACTTGCTACCATCTCTTACGAGGCTGCTGGCATGCTCGGATGCATGGTTAGAGACCCTGTGCCTTATTTCTTCTCATGTTCCAGTTCAAGCCCCATGGAGAGATTTTCCACAGTGTGCCCACACCTGTGTACTGGATTTCACTGTCCTTGGTTTTTCACTCCTCACAAAGATTTTTAGGGTATTATGGACTCAGTATTTTAAAATGAGAAAGCAGCTACTCAAACCATTTGAGGGGCTCTCCCAGATTGCATCAGTGTTGAGAAGAAAACCAGCATTCAACCTTTGTATCCATCTTGTGGGAAAGTTTACACAGTCTCCAGGCAGAAGCCAGGGACCGAGGGCTCCACAAACAACCCCAGACCCCATATCTGTGTGTCTCTGCTCTCTCACACTGCAGCCCCACGCCTCACCTACCCATTGCCTGTCTAGGTCTGGCCCCTGAAATTGTGCCAACACCCCAGTGCTACCCTTCCCCGTGGCTGCGCCTGTGCTCCAGCCTCATTTCTCGCTTCCCTGACTCCCCACCCTGTCAGCCGTTCATCCGTTCTTCAACCCCACATCTTCCCTCTTCTGTCTGGGTCCTTACAGCCCACCCATTGCTGGATTTTCTCCTATTCAGATTTCAGATCAGAATTAAAGTTCGTGTCCTCACCAAAGCCTTCTTGACTCATTCTAATGGCATCAGAGCCCACCATCTCTCATAACGCCTCATATTTTCCCTCAGTTGAGTTTTTCCCCATCTCTACTTACATATGTGTAAGTAGATAGATTGACAGATAGATACAGAGGGTATAGAGACAGATGATGGTAGATGGATAGATAGACAATGGATGGATGGATGGACGGATGGATGGACGGACGGATGGGTGGATGGATGGATGGATGGATGGATGGATGGAATGATAGATAAATAGACAGAGAGATAGACCCCACTGACTTTTTACTCTGCAGAACCCTAATTATTGCAATCAGCAACATGTATTAATTAGCTTCTCTGTATGGTATAATGGCTCAATAAATGAGTCCTCTTAGTTAGAAAAATACCCCTAGAGGAGCCTGGGTGGCACAGTTGATTAAACATCAGACTCTTGGTTTCCACTCAGGTCATGCCTCAGGGTTCTGAGATTGACTTGGCCCACATTGGGCTCCATGTTCGGGGGGAGTATGCTTGAGATTCCCCCTCCTTCTCCCTGTACCTCCTACATGTGCACTCTCTGTCTAAAATAAATAAATAAATCTTAAGGGAAAAAATTCAAAAAATACAATACCCACACAAAAAAATACCCCTATGATCTGAATCTGATTTTCTGCCCCAGTTTTCCTGGGCCCTCTTATCTTTGTTTGTACATCCCCGCATGAGATTCTGCTCCAAGACTTCTCTGGTCTCACTGTGGACACAGACACCGGGGTTATTGTCAGAAAGCGGAAAACTGTGCATCTCATCCAGGAAACAGTTTTGGAGTGCTACCTCTGTTTATGTAAGAATTTAGATTTTCATAGGTATTTCCTTTTCCTGGTAAGTTCCATATGACCTACAGGTGTCCCCACTCTTGCTCACTCTCCCTTCATTCCCTGGAGATGTGAGGGGAGCAAAAAGTCCAAGCCCAATGAGGACACTGAAAGAGAAACATTTTAGTGTCTCATCTAGACCCATGAGAGTGAGATACAAAGGCACTAAGAGGCCCCTCATTTCTGCTCCTTTGGCTCATACAAAACACTGAAAGATATGTTTTAAGAAGCATGTTTTTCTCTGTCATCCAAAATTCTGCATGAAGATCAGGTGAATCCTGTGAATTATTTGACTTTTTATCATTTGAACACCTCTTGGCAAAATAAATAGGCACTAGGCATGCTCAGTGGGAAACTCACAAGGAGAAATTACTTAGAAATTAGTTTCAAAAACCAATTTAATTTAATAGCTTAAATAAAAGCCCATAAAACTTGAATTTATCCAAGGCACTAAAACTGAGAACTAATGAGAGTTAAAAAAATAAAATAAAATTAGGATGGGGACACTGCCAGGCTCAGTGAAGGGCTGTTAGGAACTAGCAGGTTACATCATTATAATATTTTCATTATTTCACCTGCAAGCTAGATAGCAGTGCACTTGGGCATATGCAGGGAAAACATGATAAAGCATCACCTTTCTTCTCCATGAGGCAGTTGCTCATGAGGTGTGTAAATGTCCCCATCTCTTTCACACCATTTATATTCTGGATGCTGTCACTCTCAGGACATGTCCCCCTGCCCCTTGGAATTCTGCCTCTGACAAAATGAGCCTTTGTCATTTGAAGTCAATATTCCCACTAAAAAATGTTTAGATCTACCAATGTGATTCTTCTTTTCACGTTGATTTACAAACATTCTAGACCATGTTGGCCACCAAAAGGAAACAGACTTGAAAAATGTGAATTCACCCAAAATGAACTCATCTGGTTACTTTCCCCAGTTCAGTGAATGGAGACTGCTCTGCTTCCAAGCATCCAAGCTCCAGTCACCTAGGATTCATGGTCTAGCCACCTTCCTCGGGTCACATGATACTGCAAGGCCTTGCTAGCTCTAACATCCTGGTGGGGTTCTGGTTCAACTTCTCCCTCCCTGGTTCTCTTCCCGCCCTCAGCCTGGTTGCGTGGTTCTGCTCCTGTGGGAGCCTGAGTTCCAGCCTTCACCTTCTCTCCTGAGGTTTAGTCTTATTGCCCCATTTCTCTGCTCTCCACGCAGCCATCCACATGGTCCTATGACACCAAAGTTGGGTATGTTTCTTATCTGTCAAGTTTCTGCTGTGCAGTCCCACTTCCCTCAGGACAACAGTGAGAGCTTTACCCACTTTATAAACCCCCTGTGCACTCTCCATGCTGGCTGCCCTCAGTCCCTAGGCATGCCAGGAGTCCTCCTATCTGGGAACTCTTGCTTTCTGATTTGCCTGCAAGGTTCTTCCCCTTCTCATGTGCTCTCTCGCCTCCTTCCTTTAGGTGTTGGGTCAGACGTCACCTTCTCTGGCCCCTCTCCCTGACACTTTGAGCCTTGGTCTGGCCTATGTCCCTTCCCTCTTTGGTTTTTATCCTTGGTGCATACCTACCCTCAGCACACTTTAGATCTGACTGGAGCTTCCTGCTTGGTGTCTGTCTCCCTCCTGCGATGGCAGGTCCTGTGGGACGGAAACCTTGTTTTCATCCCATCTGCAGCCCCTGGACTTGGAGTGGAGCTCACACAGAACACTTGAGTATATGTTTTTTCAAACAAATGTACCAACATAAGGAACTCAGTAATACAACCATACAGGAATAGACCCAAACCCAGCCACAATCTGCTCTCCTTGGAGAACTTACTCAGAAGGCTTGTCTCAGCCAAGACCTCCCCTTCTTACCTGAGATACAAGTGAGAAACCACCCACTCCCCGCCCTCTCTGTCCCAGTTTTGGTCTTCAAGAAGAGATAAATTTTAGGAATTAAGAGAATAATCCAGCTAATATCAAAGGCTTAGAATTATGTTTTCTTAATTGATATTTTTATCAACATGTCTCTCCAAGAAAGTTTTTTCCCTTAACTTAGTCTTTTTAGATTTTTTCCCCTTAAATCAGTGTATGTTTAAGTCTGTGTACATAAGTGTTCACTTAAGTCTGATGTTGACCCAGCTGTGTCAGCATCGTGTGGGGCAGCATCTCCCTGGACTTCCTCCCCCAGCCCTTTGCTGTCATCCATGTGTCCTTTGTAAAAAGTTGGATCTGATTTTTAATCTAATCAGGAAACCTTAAGTCAAGCAGAGAAAGACAATTATTACATGCTTTCATTCATATGTGGAGCATAAGGAATAGCACGGAGGACCTCAGGGGAAGGGAGGGAAAACTGAATGGAAAGAAATCAGAGAGGGAGACAAACCATGAGAGACTCTGAACTCTGGGAAACAAACTGAGGGTTACAGAAGGGAAGAGTTGGGGGGATGGGGTAACTGGGTGATGGGCATTAAGGAGGCACGTGTTGTTATGACCACTGGGTATTATATGCAACCAATGAGTCGTTGAACACCACATCAAAAACTAATGATGTGCTATATGCTGACTAACTGAACAAGAAAGAAAGAAAGAGGGTGGGAGGGAGGGAGGAAACCTTGGTCTTTTCAGTAGAGACTATGATCGTGTTTGTTTACTTTTTAAAAGATTTTATTTATTGTTTGTTTGAGAGAGAGAGAGCACGGGTGGGGGTGGGGAGAAGCAGACACAGAGGTAGAAGCAGACTCCCTGCT